>CAUYPK010024032.1:0-29467 GCA_963574355.1 Loris lydekkerianus
GGCAAGACACTCTCATAAGCCAATGAGCTAGAGGATGTCTTGAGGTGTGAAGCCACGGCACTCTACTTAGGGAGAAAAAGTGAGACTGTCACCAAAAAAAAAAAAAAAAAAAAAAAAAATATATATATATATATATATATATATACGCAAGACATTTTGGGAGAAAAATCACAAAGCTATATTAAAAGAAACTAAAGAACCTAAATGAGGGCAGCACCTGTGGCTCAGTGGGTAGGGCGCCAGTTCTGTATACCAAGGGTGGCAGGTTCAAACACGGCCCTGGCCAAACTGCAACAAAAAGTAGTTGGGCGTTGTAGTGGATGCCTATAGTCCCAGCTACTCGGGAGGCTGAGGCAAAATAATCACCTAAGCCCAGAAACTGGAGGTTGCTGTGAGCTGTGGAGATAAAGTGAGACTCTATCTCTAAAAAAAAAAACCTTGATAATCTATATCTATTAAATTCGATCAAATTTAAGAACTAAGAAAAGTTAGCTGTAATCACTTTGCCAGTGAGATCTACCAAACGTGAGGAAGAATAGTATCAATTTTATTTATTTTTTAATTTTATTTTATTCTTATTTTTTATGAATTAAAAAGAATAACTTTTTGTTAGTGAAAAATAATAACAGTTTCAGAAGGCTGAGGCAAGAGAATCGCCTAAGCCCAGGAGTTGGAGATTGCTGTGAGCTGTGATGTCACAGCACTCTACCCAGGGACTCTGTCTCTAAAAACAAAGAAAAAGAAAAGAAAAGAAAAATAATAACAGTTCCTGAACACTGACCATTTTCAATTACATTTGAGAAAGTATAGCCATCGCTTCCTTTGGGGGCACAGAACAATTTGTTGTCCATTCATTCTGAGCCGAATATGTGGCTGGTCACAGAAGGTTTGGGGGTGGAGTGTGGTGGGCACGGGAGGAGGCGCAGGCTTCATGCTTCAGGTTGGCGGACGCCTGCGGCTGGGTGTGCACTTCCCGGCCTCTATACTTGGTGCACACATGAGCCAAGGACCTGCAGCGAGGCTGTGCTCAGCGCTGGCCCTGAAAAGGCGATTTCAACGTTTTCTTTCTCCAAAAACTGTTCCTGGCACAGTAGGAAACTCCCCTTTTCCCTTTCCTTCTCACATTTTATAAAGAACTATGCTTAGTCGGTTTACACCGATCACATTGTGGAATCTTGAAATCTCACTGTGTCACATCAGATAAGAGAGCAGTAGGGATGCCTGGGACAGTGACCTGAAGGGCTGTGTTGGCCCCGCTCAGCTGCTAACATGTGTACTGAAAATGTTGATCCTTCAGACATACAGAGAGAAAATAGATAGAATTACTTTAATATTTAGAAATAAGTTTTAAAAAACCAGACGTGCAACCTACAACTTCACATGGCATAAATGGAAAACAAGCAGAGTGACTGAGTATGGGGTGATTGCTCATGCACTTGTTCTGTGACACTCAGCTCATCAGAGACGTAGTTTGTTAATGCCAATTCATGCTCAAGAAGCCCCTTTTGTAAAGACATCTCCCCCCTCAGAGGGCAATGACCTGTGAACCAGCCCCTTTCAGATCATCGTCTCCTCCACCTCAGTTGCCGAGTAAGCTGTGAAACTGTCTGCACATCCTTGCAGATGTGGACGTAGGAGGCCACCGTGGTTTGGTAGCACCTGGGAAGAAAGCCTTTCCCCTCAGCCCATGGAACCTGTGCCTTACGCTGTAGCTGCATGTTATAGTTCAGTGGAATTACACACCCCAGGTGTGACCTCTGAAATTGAACATACAGGGCACAGTGGTATTTCTTCCTTATACAGCAGGGAAACCATTCAAGCATCCAGTGCCTGGTGTGTGCTCAAGGACAGATGGAGGCTGCTGTGTGCACCCCCTTCCTCTTACATTCTATGCCCTCTTCAGCAGTCTTAAGCAGTGTTTTCTGCAGGTTCATTATTCTTTTCCATAACATTTGTGGGACTATTTCTGATTCGCTGCTTGTGATCTTCTGCTCATTGAAAAAGAGCTAATCCAGGTTGTTTGAATTGTATGTAGAAACAGCCACTTGGGGAAATAGTCGGGCAGCTCCTCAGACAGAGCTCCTCATGGCCCAGCAAGCTTCTGTCAGGTACAAATGTGCAGGAGAAATGAAGACACATGTCCACACAGAACTTGTACGGGAATATTCACAGCAAGCACTGCATACCAGGGCCTAGACTTGGACAGGACCACCCCTATCAATCGGTGAAGGGTACACAAAACAGTGTCTGTCATTACAGAGGGGTGGTGTTCAGTGTACTGGAATGTCCAGGAGTCAGTCTGCCCTCAGCTGTGGGGCCCATGCTCTTCCCACCTGCAGCCCCATCTCAGCACCAACACCCTTGGGGCCACGCCTGGGGCTTCAAGATATTCCTGTAATCTCAGAGATAACTTGTGTCAACTTGCAATGTGGCCGGCGGGCACGTAAAGCCCTCTGCAATTTTTCTCTAAGACAAGAAGAATTTGAATTAAAAAAAATTCTTTATAAAGGCAAAAATGGAGATGAAGATTAAGATGAGTGAAGAGAAAGAGCGGAAGGAGGAAGAATACTATCAATTTTATATGAATTCTTTCAGAGGATAGAAAAAAGAGGGTCAGACTCCAGTTCATTTTATCAGACTACCAAAGCTATGATACCAAAACTGTTGAGTAGGCATTACAAGAAAGGAAAATTGCAAGCCAGTCTTACTTATGATCATATATGCAAAAATAGCAAACAAAATCTTGGCAAATTGGGGCAGCACCTGTGGCTCAGTAAGTAAGTGCCAGCCCCATATACCGAGGGGTGGCGGGTTCGAACGCAGCCCTGGCCAAACTACAACAAAAAAAAAAATAGCTGGACGTTGTGGTGGGCACCTGTAGTCCCAGCTACTTGGGAGGCTGAGGCAAGAGAGTCGCCTGGGCCCAGGAGTTGGAGGTTGCTGTGAGCAGTGTGATGCCACGGCACTGTACCGAGGGTGATAAAACGGGACTCTCTCTACAAAAAAAAAAAAATCTTGGCAAACAGAATTCAACAAAATATAGATAGAACACTGTGTTGTGGTTCAAGTTGGATTTACCCCAGTAACACAAGATTGGTTTAACATTAGAATATCAATTGATACAATTTGCTGCATAAACTAGGTAAGAGGAGTGAAAGTCGTTATAAAATCGTTTCAAGTGACACAAAAATATTTGATAGAATTCAATATCTTTATGATAATGCCATATAGAATAGAGAATAATGTGTCATTAGATACAGAAAAGCTTTTTTTTATTTTATTTATTTTATTTTTTTTGAGATAGAGTTACTATGTTGCCCTCGGTAGAGTGCCTTGGCATCACAGCTCACAGCAACCTCAGACTCTTGGGCTTAAGTGATTGTCTTGCTTCAGCCTCCAGAGTAGCTGGGACTACAGGCACCCACCACAATGCCCGGCTATTTTTTGGTTGTAGTTGTCCTTGTTTAGCAGGCCCGGGCTGGGTTTGAACCCGCCCGCTCTGGTGTATGTGGCTGGTGCCCTAGCCGCTGAGCTACAGGCGCTGAGCCCAACAAGTTTCTTTTTTGTTGTTGTTTTTGCAGTTTATGGCCAGGGCTGGGTTTGAACCTGCCTCCTCCAGCATATGGGGCCAGCGCCCTATCCCTTTGAGCCACAGGCGCTGCCCCAACAAGTTTTTAATAGACTAAAAAGTATTGTGAAGGTTAAATAAAAACTATAGTGTTACAGAAGCATGTGAGAGGGGCAGGACCATGTGACACCTTTGTACAAATTAGGAAAAGCTGCCCCTTCTTCCTGCACATCCAGTTCTGCACTGGGTGCTTGGTTGATGAGAGGAGTGCAGCTGAGTTTCCGCACCCACCACTGCCTTGGTCTAGCATCTATGCAGTCTACAACCAGTGCACCCATATAGGGCAGCCCTGAGAGAGTCTAACCTAGTTAGACCAGATGTGGGTGATTCCTTTGGGTCACTACCAGTTCTCTTACCAAGTACATGACCTTGTCTCAGGTGAGTTATAGGAAGCAGTACTGAGGGTTTGGAAATGTGGGTGAGAGGGAAGGAAATAATTTGGAACTTGGCTTTAGAGCAGTGGTTCCAAACCTTCCTAATGCCGCAATGTATTTTCATTGTTAAAAGGGTCATGCCCCACAGGTTGAGAACCACTGCCTTAAGGCCCTTAGAAGTCTGAAGGGAAGGGGGTGTCTTGGGGTTTCTGCAGATGCTGGCCTGAGCACCTAGAAGAGACAGGAGGGTGCGAAAGCATGTGACCTGTTCCAACACCACCACTTCCCTTCTGCCAGTGCCGAGTGAGACCAGGCCTGTCAGCGTCACAACCACATCATAGAACAAATAGATGCTTATTAAGGGTCAATCCGAAGGCCTTTCATGTGTCTTGTCTTGGGAGAAGAGCTGTGGCCTGTTCACTGTGACATCCCTACCATTTCCTACATAGAGCTGCTCGGTAAGGATTTGTTGAATGGAACCAACGTTATGGGAAATGAATTCCAAATTTTGACCACTTTATTCCAAAGCTTTTGGAGTCAGCCAGCTAAGGACTCTGAGTTAGCATGAATGAGGGACTATTAACATTTGGGCTGCATGTTCCTTTGTTTGTTTGTTTTGAGACAGAGTCTTACTCTGTTGCCCCAGGCTAGAGTGCTGTACCATCATCGCTCACAGCAACCTCAAACTCCTGGGCTCAAGAGATCCTCATGCCTTAGCCTCCCAAGTAAAGTAGCTGGGACTACAAGCCCCTGCCCAATGCCCGGCTAGTTTTTCTGTTTTTATTTATTTATTTATTTTAAACAGAGTCTCAATTTGTTGCCCTCAGTAGAGGGCTGTGGCATCATAGCTCACAGCAACCTCAAACTCTTGGGCTCAAGCGATTCCTTTGCCTCAGCCTCCCAAGTAGCTGGAACTATAGGTGCCCAGCTATTTTTAGAGACGGGGGTCTCACTCTAGCTCAGGCTGGTCTCAAACTCGTAAGCTCAGGCAATCCACCTGCCTCAGCCTCCCAGAGTGCTGGGATTACAGGCATGAGCCACTGAGCCCAGCCTTTCTGTTTTTAGGAGAGATGGGGTCTCACTCTTGCTCAGGAGTCCAAGGCTGGTCTTGGACTCCTGAGCTCAAGGGATCCTCCCATCTCGGCCTCCCAAAGTGCTAGGATTACGGGAGTAAGCTGCCGAGCCCAGCACAATTCTGATTAAGGTGACAACAAAGGCTCTGCCAGGCTGTGGAGTTAGAGTCTGAGGCAAATATGAAGAGGGTGGTATGGAAAGGAGCATGTTGGTGAAACCTCACACCTGATGCTTGTGCCAAGTTTATATGCCTTATCTATCACTGAGCCTCACAACTTTGTAAGGCAGTGTGATTTTTACTGATAAGGAACCAGAGACTTGCAGAGGGTCCTAGAGCTGGTTAACCAGGATAGGAATTGGGGGCTTTGTGACACCAGAGGCTGTGCTGTTGTCCCTGGACAGCTCAGCACCCAGCAATTGGATCAGGACCCCCCACCCCCCACCCTTTTTTTTTTTTTCTTTTTTTTTTTTGAGACAGAGTCTCAAGCTCTCGTCCTGGATAGAGTGTCATGGTCTCACAGCTCACAGCATCCTCAATCTCCTGAGCTTAAGCAATTCTCTTGCCTCAGCCTCCCAAGTAGCTGGGACTACAGGCGCCCACCATAACACCCAGCTATTTTTTTGTTGCGGTTGTCATTGTTGTTTTAGCCGGCCTGGGCTAAAGCAGCCTTGATGTATGTGGCTGGCGCCCTACCCACTGAGCTACGGGTGCTGCCCCTGGATCATACCCTTAATACACTTTGGCTCATTTCATCCTCATAGGGACCAGAAGGAAATTAATTAAAGTAGTTAGTAAGCAGGACAGTGAGTAGTCAACTCCAATTTTCTTGTCCCAAACCAGCACTCATGAGAGGACAAGAGAGTTAGGAGGGTAGATTTCAAGGAGCATCACACTGTAACAATACACAGGAGCCAAACAACACTTCCTAAGGTTTGCACCTTCATTCCGTGGCATCAATGGTCTTCTGAAGCCTGGCTTCCACAGGGCTGCTCAGGCCCATTTGTAAACTCCACAGGGCCAATAAGGTATAATCCTCTCTCATGAGTTCTGAATTCATTCTTAAAGCCAGTTGGTGTCTACAATGGAAACAGACCAGCTCTATTCTTCAACTTACTGGCAGTCGAGGTGTCACCATGATGACATTAGCTGCAGGGCCACCCTCCAGTTAGCCTCTTAGCACGCATTTCTCTCCGTAAAGCTGTATGAGCAGGTCTGCTCTTTACACATACGACATGTGTTCTTGCACTTTCTGCAGGAACATATGTGAGCCCCCATCTGTTTTTATGAAGCCACGAGGCCTACATCTCAGGATTTAAGGTCAAAGCAATGGAAAGATTGTCCACCAGACCTCAGGCTGTATAGAACCATTAGGAAAAGAAAGTTTTAGTGACTAAAACAGGCAAAGGTTGCACAATTCAACGTAACACTTAAAATAAAAAAACCCCACAGTACCTGAGAAACGTTCCCTGCGTTGGTCTGAGGAGGAAGCAGTATTTTTCTTGATGCCCGTTGGTAAACGGGTTAGCGATGCTCACAGGTGCTTCCTCCAGTCTCCGTGAGCCCAGGTCCTGCCAGCAGAGGGGGCAGCGCTGGGGCGCACAGAAGCAGTAGATGGATTTCTCACAGTGGCTGAATTTAATTAAGGGCTTTCCAGCTTCTGCCCGGTGCATAGCTTTCACCCCTGGGCTACCAGAAGAGCTTTCTTCCTTTTCCTTATTATACAGCTGGCAAGTGCAGGCTGCCCTGAGTAACCTGATCAACAATGACGTCATCCAGGTAGCATTAACCAGTAACTAGGCTGCCCAGGGACCGGTTTCTTAAAGAGCTAGTTTTCATTTGTGTTCACAGCTGACAGCCAGCTCCCGTCTGTCCCTTAAAGACCTCCTCCCTCTGGTCGTCCCTTTCACTGACAGTACCACTGGATTCATATTTTTACCAGAATCAAAAATAGTCAGTTTTGTTTTTCATATTAGTCTGTGAACTTGTTAAGATTGGAGACTGACTTTTATTTTTGTGTTCCCAGAATAAGTTATATTGCTTTGTTATTGCATAAATAAATACTTTAAGACTATTTTATTTGATATTTTATATTACAGAAGTAATCTTTGTCATAAAAAATTAACAGCACCGGCTCAGCACCTGTAGCTCAACCGGCTAGGGCGCCAGCCACATACACCTAAGCTGGTGGGTTTGAATCCAGCCCGGGCCCACCAAACCACAATGAAGGCTGCAATAAAAAAATAGCCGGGTATTGTGGCATAGTCCCAGCTACTTGGGAGGTGGAAGCAGAAAAATCACTTGAGCCCAGGAGTTGGAGGTTGCTGTGAGCTGTGATGCTACGGCCCACTACCCAGGGCAACAGCTTGAGGCTCGGTCTCAAAAAAAAAAAACAAAAAACTAACAGCACTATTAGAAATAAGGATAGTGATCACCGTAGGAGGAGAATACTGACTAGGAGAGGGCAGAGATTATTTCTGGGGCTGTTCTGATTCCTTATCTGGGCATCAATTTATTCAGATTGCAAAAAACCATCAAGCTGTTCATTTTACTATATGTACTATTTTAAAATAATTTTAAACAACTGCACAAAAATATTTTTTTAAAAAGTAGTACCCTTGGCTTGGCACTGGTAGCAGTGGTTACAGTGCTGGCCACATACACTGAGGCTGGTGGGTTCAAATCCAGCCCGGGCCAGCTAAACAACAATGATAACTGCAACAAAAAATAGTGTTGGGGGTGGGCATCTGTAGTCCCAGCTACTTGAGAGGCTGAGGCAGGAGAATCACTTAAGCCCAAGAGTTTGAGGTTGCTGTGAGCTGTGACGCTACAGCACTGTACTAAGGGCAACATATTGAGACTCTGTCTCAAAAAAAAAAAGTAGTACCCTTGTTTCTTCCATAATGTTTTCCCACCCCCCATATTCTATTATGGTATATCAGCTAATGGTACATCAGGTGACTATTTCCACATACTTTGTGAAAACCCCAGTGTTTTTGTGCTGTATACTGTTTTGTTTTTTTAAAAGGCTAATCAAGTGAAGCCGTAGAAATGGAGAAAAAACAAAGGAATTCCAGCTACTCCAGAGGCTGAGGAAGCATCACTTAAACCCAAGATTTTGAGGTTGCTGTGAGCTGCAACACCATGGCACTCTACCCAGGGTGACTACAGGCACCCGGACAGCCAGAGTTATAGGCGCCTGCCCCAATCCCGGCTATTTTTTAGAAACAGGGTCTCGCTCTTGCTCAGGCTGGTCTTGAACTCCTGAACTCAAGCAATCCATCCACTCAGCTTCCCAGAGTGCTGGGATTACAGGCATGAGCCACTGCGCCCAGGCTTAATAAACATTTTTAATACACTAGCAGTTTTTACCAACACAGCATTTTTTCTTACCTTATCTCTACTTTTTAAAATATTGTTCTAAAACATAGATACAGAATACTGCACAAAACAAATGTGTCATTTAATGAATTGTTCTCATGTCAATCTCTTAGAACTACCACACGGGGCAAACATTATAATATTCCTGCCATCTCAGAGGTCTCTGCTTCCCCGAGAGTCTATCCCAGTTTGAGCCCCCCTTCTTCCCTCCAAGAGTGACCTCGAATCTCATATTTGTAGGCGTCATTGCTTGTGTTTATTTGGGGGGTTCATCACCCCAGTGTGCATCTGTAGCTATAATGTTTTAGTCTTGTCCATCACAATGTTTTGGATATATTTTTTAACCCTTTCTCCCCTCTGTTTCCCTGGCAATGCATCTGTGAGGCACCGACTCATCTGTCATAGCGTCTCCCCCAGTCTGACGTCGCTCACCGTGTGCTCCAGCCAGGTTTGCTTCAACATGCGGCTCTATCCACCTGGCAGCTGCTTCTAGAGATGGGCTCAGACTCAGGTTTGATCCCCTGGGCAAGACTGCAGGAGGCGGCAGCTTCTTTCATTTAAAAGCATGTCATAGCTGGCCTGTACTCTGTGATGACATTGGTGCCCCTTCTAAATGCCTAGAAATCTGCTCTTTCTTGAGGCTGGCTCAGGGAGGATCGTCTAAGTGCATCACTTTGTCCTCATGCCTGAGCTAGAATGATTTTATAAGGAGACACTTCCCCTCGGCTGTTACTTAGTTACCCAGTGGCTCAGTCAGTCCTACAGGAAGGATTGGACATGTGCCTGATTCTTTACTCACATTTCAAGATAGTGAGAGTGTCTCTGTCACACTCAGAATGTCCCCAGTTGGTTTCATATCCTTTTCCCTAAAGGTCATGATAAACTCACAGATGTAAACATGTTAGATGCATTTTAATCCAATGACATTTTCACTCTTATTGAAGCTCAAATTGTCTTGTCTTTAGCCTCTTCAAATGGCTCTTGAGTCCTTTTCATATCACCCTAGGAATCTCTGATGATTTCTTTCTTATCTACTATGTCAAAATGCTTGGGTTCATCCATTCCTGCCCCAGACCTGGAATCAACCATTTCTCCAAGAAACCCTACTTTCTTTAAATGGGAAAGTCTAATAAAGGTACCATTAAAAGACCTTAAACCTGGAGGATGTCAGCACTTTAAAATGGGAGTCTGCCCAACCTTCTCATTTGCTGGCCAATTAATAGACTTTTCTTTCCTTCTCCTCAAAAAGAAAAAAAAAGACTACAATCTGTCCGCTGGGGGGCGCTCTTTACTGCTGGATTGGTTATGATCTCCACCTGTTCATAGAGAAAGCAGGATTTTAAAAAGTGCACACACATGCACACATAAAGATGAAATATTCCACAAGTTGATGCTATTTTTAATTCAAGTTTATGACTACAGAGCTTTTATTTAACTCGTCTGTGTTACATTTGTATCTCTTCTACAACGAAAATTTTAGTTCTCCAGGATACAGGAAACTAGGGAATTAGAATATCCTATAATTGGCTGGATGCGGTGGCTCACGCCTGTAATCCTAGCACTCTGGGAGGCTGAGGCAGTGGATTGCTTGAGCTGAGAAATTTGAGACCAACCTGAACAAAAGAGAGACTGCATTTCTACTAAAAATAGAGAAAATGCTGGTGCAGTGGCTCATGCCTGTAATTCTAGCAGTCTGGGAGGCCGAGGCTCATGGATTGCTTGAGCTCAAGAGTTCCAAACAACTTAAGCTAGAGCAAGACTCCATCTCTAAAACTAGCCAGTCACAGTGGTGGGTGCCTGTAGTCCCAGGTACTTAGGAAGCTCAGTCAGGAGAATCGCTTAAGACCTAAAGTTTGAGGTTGCTATGAGCTGTGATGCTACAGTACTCTACCAAGGGCAACAGACTGAGACTCTGTCTCAAAACAAAAAGCATCCTGTTTAATTTCTTTTATTTTTAATTTTTTTGAGACAGAGCCTCAGGCTGTCACCCTGGGTAGAGTGCTGTGGCATCACACCTCACAGCAACCTCAAACTCCTGGACTCAAGTGATTCTCTTGCCTCCGCCTCCCAAATAGGGAGGCGCCCACCTCAATGCCCAGCTATTTTTTTTTTTTTTTTTAGAGACAGTGTCTCACTTTATCACTCTCAGTAGAGTGCTGTGGCATCACAGCTCACAGCAACCTCCAACTCCCGGGTTTAGGCGATTCTCTAGCCTCAGCCTCCAGAGTAGCTGGGACTACAGGTGCCCGCCATAACGCCCAGCTATTTTTTTGTTGCAGTTTGGCAGGGGCTGGGTTTGAACCCACCACCCTCGATATATGGGGCCTGCGCCCTACTCACTGAGCCACAGGCGCCACCCCATCCTGCTTAATTTCTAAACAGCTGAATGTTTTTCTATTTTTTTCTTATTTATAATGGGATCCCAATGTGGAATTGTCTATACTCTTTTTAGTTTGTTCTACATTTGTTTTACATATTTTGAAGCTATGTTTTTAGGTTCAGACAAATTTAGAATTGCTCTACCTTCTGTTCTACCAACACTATCATTGAAAAATGTCCCTCTTTGGACAGGTGTGCATGTGACTCAGGTCAGTATCATATCAGTGAATACGTAAATGGGTTTTCTATACCATGGTTTATGTGATAACACTATGGAAAGACATATGGAAAAAAGGTGTAACATCTCTTGCAAGCAGAGAGATGTTACACCTTGTTGAAAAACTATGAGTTAGGGTGGCTCCTATGGTTCAAATGATTAGGGCGCCGGCCCCAAATGCCGGGAGGGGGCAGATTCAAACCCAGCCCTGGCCAAAAAAAAAAAAAAAAGAAAGAAAAACTATGAGTTAATAATTTTTCTATTATTTCACTGTAAAGACTGACCATCCTTACAAAAACTGCAAAATTTCTGAAATATCCCCAAATTCTTGAAAAAATTATCAGAAGTCGTAAGTAATGGAAGTATATACCATGCTTATTCATTAGAAGACTCAATATTTTTATAACAAAGTAAAAGAAACAACATGGAAAGGTGTCACAGATTAAAATGTTAGTCAAAAGAAGGCAGACAAACGTGTGTATACTGAATACAGAGGTCAAGAACAAGCAAAACTACAGTGCTGGGGATGAAAATAAATGCCTTGGAGGCATTGACTGAGATGGGACATAAAGGGGCCTTCTGGGGGGGTTTTCAATATTCTTTACTTTGATCTGGTTGGTTGTTTCACAGATGCGTGCATATGCAGAAATTCTTAGAGGGATATGTATGTGTCTTGTGCACGTATGTTGTGCATTCATCTCTCAATTATTTTAAAGTAAAACATTTTATTTTTATTTTTTTGAGATAGAGTCTCACTATATCATCCTTGGTGGAGTGCTACAGTGTCACAGCTCACAACAACCTCAAACTCATGGGCTTAAACGATTCTCTTGCCTCAGCCACCCGAGTAGCTGGGACTACAGGTGTCCCCCACAATGCCTAGATATTTTTTGTTGCAGTTGTCGTTGTTTAGCAGGCCCGGGCTGGGTTCGAACCCGCCAGCCTGAGTGTACTGTGCTACTGTCGCTGAGCAAGTAAAACATTTTAAAAAGCAATGGGAAATCCTTGAAAGATTGAAAGGAGTGACAAGATCTGTGTGTTAAAAGTGGAATTTGTGCGACGACAGGCAAGAAGAGGGTAGGAACCGAAGCGAGAGACCAGGTGAAAGGCCACCGCACCGCCTCGGCGGGAAGGGCTGGTTGCTCCAAGATGGGGGGATGGACCGGGAGGGACACGCGGGATGCGGGTGCGAGAGCAGGAGCTCCAGCACTCAGGGAACTAAAGGGAAGGGCCAACCATAACTTCTGGGGCTTCCCCCGCTAGGAAATGGCAGATGAATAGCAGAGGCATACCAGGAAAGAAAATGAGGTCCCCAACTGGAAGGGGTGGTAGAGACTTTTGAAAAAGCGCAGCTGGGGTCGGGCTACGGAATTTCCTGAAGTGGGAGCGAGGGCTGAGAAGGGGCCCGTGGGAGCGCGAGTCTGGACAGGTGGGAGCATTTGGGGTTAAGGTGGGAATTTGCCACCAGGTGGGATGAGATGACTCCAGGGAGGGGACTCGGGTGGACTCCTGGAGATGGAGGCATCATCGTAGCAACTACCAGTGGACGTCTGGATAAGACTGGCAGGACCAGCCTGCCTGCTCCGCAGGCTTGGAAAGGCCTGGGGTCGGGGGACGCCCTTTACCCACCCCCGCCGCGGAACCAATTGTGACGGCGCCGAGGTTTCCCGCCGGCGCCACAAAGGTGACGCACGCGAGGGGCGGCCTGCGCTGGCGTGACGCGGCTGCGCGGGATGGGCCGGGTCAGGGCCCAGGCGGCGGCCGCAGTAACGAGGCGCGGCGGAGCGACGACTGCCCTCCAGCCCAGACACCATGAGCACCAAACAGGTCACTTGCAGGTCAGTGCGCCGGGGGCTGGGGGCGCCAGGCCACTTCGGGCAGCTCTCGGGCCCTGGGTGGCCGGTGGTGCGCCCCGGTCCTGCCGCCAGGGAAACTGAGGCTGGGGCGGAAAGTTTCTCAGCTGTGGGCCACGGGGCTTTTCCAGCTGGGGCGTGCCGGGCTCTCGGGGTCCAGGAGCGCGGAGGGCTGGTGGAAGGAGGTTGCTAGCCAGGGCCGTGCAGGCTGCTCGGGGCTCTAGGGGCTCACAGTTTAACTGGAGGAGGAGATTTGGAATTGAGGAAAGAGACACCGAGAGGCCATTTCCAAATGGAGCTACCAGGCAGGCGTACGTAAGGCCTCAAAGAAAGCCCCCTTCGCATCGCACAAGAGTTTGAAGAATCCAGCTGCAACCAGAAGTTTGCAGACATTTAGCAAGTAAGAATCGTGTGGAAAATAACAGGTACCACGTAGCGTTTCCTGAAAAATCTCTTAAGCGCCCAGCCTATATTCCGAATCCTTTATATGCAGTATTATCACTAGGCTTTACCGTAACTCTACTGAACAATTATTCCCATTTTACAGAGCAAGAAACTGAGATCGAAAGCAGTTGGGTGGTACCCTTGTCTTACTCAGAGAGCTAAGATAGCAATAGTTACCTTGTTGAAAACCAGGTAGCTACCCGGTGACTGCTACTGTGGAATAGAAATAGTTAAGTTGTAACACCCTCATTTCTTGATAAACTTGTGGCTTACTGGTATTGGGGGGCTAGTCCTGTTGAGTTGTTTCCTTGGAAAATACGGATTTCATTTTAATAATTGGTTTCAGTAAAACCTGTGTGGGAAACATTGCTAAAGAATTGTATAGTTCCATTGCTTAATTCAAAGTTTAATATGTGTCGTTACTTTTCTTCATTGGTATGAGTAATTGAGAAGTGACTATGCAAATAGTTTTTTGTTAGCATTATAGTATATTAATTATTCAGCCAATTTGCCAAGGCCCAGGTGGCTTGTGCTCAGCATTTGTCAGAAATTTGCCCTTAGTGCCTATAAAGTTTTCCTTGTGGGAGGAAGTGTTTATGCATCATTGTGCATTGTGAAGCTGATTGGTAAGCTACCTAGAAAAACTTCTGCTTTATGGTTTAATTCTACCGTTCACGTACCTGATCTCCTAAGGTGTGTCCCCAAAACAGTACACATTTATGTAATGTTTTCTCAGTGAATCTCAATGCTGTGTAGCATCTGATTTTACAAATAAGGAAACTCTATGCTCAGAAAGACTTGAGATTTGTCCAGAATTTCACATCTGAATGCAGGAACATGAACTTAAATCAGTATCATTTTGATTTTTTTCCTTGTACACCAAAGATAGGTTGGCCTGAAAGCTTTTTTTTTTTTTTTAAGACAGAGTCTCACATTCTTGCCCCCAGTTATAGTGCACCTGCCTGGTGTCATAGCTCACAGCAACCTCAAACTCTTGGGCTGAACTGATCCTCTTGCCTCAGCCTCCCAAGTAGCTGGGACTACAGGTGTCCACCACAATGGCTGGCTATTTTTTAGAGACAGGGGTCTCGCTCTTGCTCAGGCTGATCTCAAACTTGTAAGCTCAATCCACCCATCCACCTCAGCCTCCCAGAGTGCTGGGATTACAGGTGTGAGCCACCTCTCCTGGCCTGGCTTGAAAGCTTTAATTCTTGTTTCTCAGCAGAGGTATAACTCCATATAAACCAAATGAATTGGAACATTGGGAGGGGAGCACTTCTGAACTAATTGGGGGTGGGGTGCTTACAATTTGCTGAGAGCTCTTTTAGGTGCTGCCAATCATAAGCTGTAGTGGGCAGCAACCAGCGTTGTCCCACAGAATTGAAACTGACTCTCAGCATTCAAGTGACTTACCCAAGGTCATTCAGAGGTCCTGCTCTTGTAGACTGTATGGTCTCTAAATAAATTTGGAATAATGGTAAATTAAAATCTTTTTACTGTAGGACTTTTCAAAATGTTTGTTTGTTTTTGAGACAAAATCTCACTTTCGCTGTAGAATGGAGTGCTGTGGTGTCGTAGCTCACAGCAACCTCAAATTCTTGGGCTCAAGCAATTTTCTTGCCTCAGTCTCCCAAGTAGCTGGGGCTACAGGCACCTGCCACAAGGGCCTGCTATTTTTAGAGACGGGGGTCTCACTCTTGCTCCGGCTGGTCTCAAACCTGTGAGGTCAGGCAGTCCACCTACCTTGGCCTTCCGGAGTGCCAGGATTACAGGCGTGAGCCACCCCTTTAGCTCCTATGAAATAAGAACTCATGCAAAGACATGTAAAAAGGAAAAGAAATTTATAAAGGTGTGTAAGGCCTTCCAAGGCAGTGCCTTGACAATAAACAGAACAGGTATTTAAATGTAGAAAAACTGCAGTACTATAAAGAATAGCAAGTTTACTTAGTGAGTTTTCAGGAAAAGCTTTTGTCTTTATTATCTTATTCACAAAAGCCTTATCTCCACAATCAATAATTTACAGGAAATATTTAAGGTATGGCTTCAGGCTCCCAGAGTGCTAGGATTACAGGCCCTGGGTGGTTTACTCCTTAATCCTAGCACTCTGGGAGGCCAAGGCAGGACAGTCCCGTTAAGTCAGGAGTTCAAGACCAGCCTGAGCAAAAGCAAGACACCACCACCACCATCTCCAAAAAAGAAAGAAAGAAAGAAAAATTGGCCAGGCATGCCACACCAGCAATCCAAGCTACTCAGGAGGCTAAGGCAGGAGTTTGAGGGTGCAGTGAGCTATGATGATACCACTGCACTCTATCTGGGGCAACAGAGTAAGACTGTCTCAAAAAACAAAAATGTGGGGGCAGCACCTGTGTTTCAGTGAGTAGGGCACCAGCTGCATATACCAAGGGTGGCAGGTTCAAACCAGGCCCTGGCCAAACTGCAGGAAAAAAATAGCCGGGCGTTGTGGCAGGCGCCTATAGTCTCAGCTACTTGGGAGGCTGAGGCAAAAGAATCCCCTAATCCCAAGAGCTGGAGGTTGCTGTGAGCTGTGATGCAACAGCACTCTATTGAGGGTGACAAAGTGAGACTCTGTCTCTAAAAAAAAAGTGTGGCTGGGCACAGTGCCTCACGCCTGTAATCCAGACATTCTGGGAGATAGAGGTAGGTGGATTGCTGAGTTTGAGACCAGCCTGAGCAAGAGTGAGACCCCATCTCTAATAAAAATAGAAAAACTATCTGGTTGTTGCAGTGGGTGCCAGTAGTCCCATGTACTTAGGAGGCTGAGCCAAGAGGATTGCTCGAATCCAGGAGTTTGAGGTTGCTGTGAGGTATGATGCCTTGATGCTCTACACAGGGTGACATTGTGAGACTCTGTCTCAAAACAAAACAAAAATGTTTAAGGTATGGTTTATTTGGGGGACCAGATCTAAGCAGGGTGCTGAGCTATTGTTCCTTTTTTGTCTCAGGTAAGGAGTACTTCTGTTAGGTTTGTTTCTCTCACTGTGGGATGTGATATATATGAAGTGCTGAATAGCAGAACAATGCCCTTTTGCTTCTATTTTAATATGAATTACGTCTTTCCAAAAGATGGATGTCAAATGCTAGGATTCCCAAACCTAATTACACAGACCCCCCCCCCCCCAATATATTTATCGCCAAGAATGGCAGCTTATACAGTTGTCAGTCTGCTTTTCCCAATCCCTTGACCTGCCACTCTATATGATTTTCCCTTAACCATCTCCCTAAGACTCCAGTCTGTTTTCAGAGCCCTGGTGTAGGCCCTTATAGCTGGTCAACCAATTTTTCCCTCCTCTAATGTGATAGAAAGTCTCTTCATCTCATAACCACTGGTAGAAAACCTAAAATTTCATTGCTTTGTGATAGTCAAGCCTAAGGATTTTGAGTCTGAAGTCACGAAACATTGATACAGGGTTCCCCCACATTCTAGGCCTCGGTGAGCTCAGAAATTAGTCTCATCACAGAGCACAGAGCCCTATCTAGCCACAAGCCATTTCCAGGCCAAGTTCTAGCAAGGTCAGGAACCAAGCAGTCTGATAGTTGATGGATTCTGGGTTGTTCCTCTGAGTAGGGAGCACAGGCACTAATTTCTTGCCTGAGGCAAAGACTATGAGGACTGCATTCCTGTGCTGATTTTAGGATTATTTTCTGCTGGCAGACTTCTGGCCAATTGTGGCATACTTCCTTCAAATCTCCTGCTGGCGGATAGGATTTAAACCACCTTAGACCAAATACTGGGGGAGCATTCCCACTTGGATTCCCCACACTCTGCTGCTAGAGGTTCTGTTTTTCCCCTTTTACTTATCAGTCTTTCCTGTCATTAAACTCTGGCCTATTGCTGATGAGCATGGTCTGTGGTTTCATTCTTCAAACCCCACGATCAAAAGAACCTGACACCCTGACACCAACACAGCAATATCCTGGCAACGACAGGAGAGATCATTTCAGTTGGCAAATGGTAGTAAAAGAGTTTGGGGTGGTCCAGAGTTGAGCAGTTCTGGATTCTGCTATAGGTGGTGCCTGTGCCACAGTATCCCCCTCTGTAAAACAAGGATGGCAAGGCATAATCCACAGGGCTAATGAAAAAACCCATGGCAGCAAACCATCTAGAGCGTTTATTTTGTGTAAGGCACATACATGCGTTTTCTCAGTTAAAACTCCCAGTAGTCCGTGAAGTAAGCACAGTGCTATCATAATATAGGTGGGGAAACTGGGTCCTAGAAGGTTAAATAAATTGCTCAAGAGTCACCTGGCAAGCAGTCTGACTTACCATCTTCCTTAGCCACCACACTACTTTATTCCATCCCCACCTCTAATCCGTAAGTTTGTTTTAAGCCTACCACTGCCTAGTGTTCATTTCCTTTCCCCTCAGTGGATCACAAGCAGTATAGCCATATAATTTTATTTTATTTTTTTAATTAAAATTTCAGAATTAGTATGAGGGTACAAACCATTAGGTTATATAATTTACACATGAAATGTTGGAGTGAGAGTTGTAGCTGTGTCCTACACCCAGGGAGTGTGCCATGTGTTCATGGGTTGTACCCAGTGGATGGGAAGCTTCTGAACCCCCTTCCCACCTCCCCTTGTCTTTTTTTTTTTTTTTTTTTTGAGACAAAGTCTCACTGTCTCGCCCTCGGAAGAGTGCTGTGGTGTCACAGCTCACCGCAACCTCAAACTCTTGGGCTTAAGCCATTCTCTTGCCTCAGCCTCCCAAGTAGCTGGGACTACAGGCGCCTGCCCCAACACCCGCTATTTTTTGATTGTAGTCATTGTTGTTTGGCAGGCCCTGGCTGGGTTCGAAGCTGCCAGCTCTGGTGTATGTGGCTGGCACCCTAGCCGCCTTAGGCTCTGAGCCCCAACCTCCCCTCTTCTTCTGTTTTTTTTTTTTTTGTTTTTTTTTTTAGAGACAGAGTCTCATTTTATCACTCTTGGTAGAGTTCTGTAGCATCACAGCTCACAGCAACCTCCAACTCCTGGGCTTAGGCGATTGATTCTCTTGCCTCAGCCTCCTGAGCAGCTGGGACTATAGGTGCCCACCATAACTCCCAGCTATTTTTTGTTGCAGTTTGGCCGTGACCGGGTTGAACCCACCACCCTAAGTATATGGGGCTGGCACCCTACTCATTGAGCCACAGGCGCCACCCCACACCTTCTCTCTTTTGTCTTCCTGGGTAGAGTGCTGAGGCATCATCTGAGCTCACAGCAACCTCAAACTCTTGGGCTCAAACAATCCTCTTGCCTCAGGCCTCCCAAGTAGCTTGGATTATAGGCACATACCGCAACTCCAGGCTAGTTTTTTTGTTTGTTTCTTTCCTATATTTAGTAAAGATGGGCATAGCTCAGATCAGTTCAAACTTATGAGCCCAAGGGATCCATCCACCTGTCTTGGACTCTCAGAATGCATGAGTCACTGAGACTGGCCGGATTTGGGTCTTTCATCCATCATGAGTTTATTTATTTATTTATTTATTTATTTATTTATTTTTTGAGACAGTTTTACTCTGTTGCCCTGGGTAGAGTCCTGTGATATATCATAGCTCAGAGCAACCTCAAACCACTGGGTTCTATTTGATCCTCTTGCCTTGGCCTCCCAAGTAGCTGGGACTACAGGCACTCGCCACAACACCTGACTAGTTTTTCTGTTTTTAGTAGAGATGGGGTCTCGACTCTTGCTCAGGCTGATTTTGAACTCCTGATCTCAGGCCATCCACCTATCTCAGCCTCCCAAAGTGGTAGAATTACAGGGATGAGCCACCGCTCCCAGCTTTGTGAGTGTGGAGGTATGGGTCCAGTTTCATTCTCTTACATGTGGCTAACCAGTTCTCTCAGCACCATTTATTAAATGGGGATTCTTTTCTCCAGTGAATGCTTTTGTTTGCTTTGTCAAAGATTAGATGGCTATCTGAATCTGGTTTCATCTCTGGATTCTCTATTCTGTTCCAGAGATATAAGTATTTTTATGCCAGTACTATTCTGTTTTGATCATTATAGATTTATAGTATAACCTGAAGTCTGGTAAGGTGATCCCTCCCAATTTATTATTTCTTAAAATTGTGTTAGCAATTCGGGTTTTTTGTTTTTTTTTCTGGTTCAACACAAAATGTAGGATTATTTTTTCAAGATAATCAAAGTAAGATTTTGGTATTTTAATGAGGATTGCATTAAATCTGTAGATAGCTATGGGTAATGTAGACATTTCAACAATGTTGATTCTTCGAAGTCATGATCATGATAATACTTCCATCCTTACTTCCATCCGTTGACATCCTCTGCTGTTTCTGTTTCAGTGCTTTGTAATTCTCTGCTGAGATCCTTCACATTCTTTGTTAAATATATTCCAAGGCATTTCCTTTTGTTTGATGTTGCTGTGACTAGGGTATTGTATGTTTGATTTGATTTTCAGCTTGACTGTTGTTGGTATACATGAAATGTTGTATTTCTCGATTACTTCGAGGATTCTTGGTGGTTGAGTTCTTGGGGTTTTCTAAGTATAGGATCGTGTCGTCTACAAAGAGCAATAGTTTGACCACTTGTGCTCCCATTTGGCTACCCTTAATATTCTTTTCTTGTCTGTTTGCATTGGCTGAAACTTCCAGCACTATGTTTAGTTTATTTTATAAAATTTTTTGAGACAGAGTCTCACTGTGTTGTCCTCAGTGGAGTGCTATGGCGTTACAGCTCACAGCAACCTCAAACTCATGGACTTAAACGATTCTCTTGTCTCAGCCTCCTGAGTAGCTGGGACTACAGGCCCCCACACACGCCTGGCTATTTTATTGTTGCAGTTGTCATTGTTGTTTAGCAAGCCCAGGTCTGGTTCCAACCCGCCAGCCCCAGTGTATGTGGCCAGCACCCTAACCACTGAGCTATGGGCACCGAGCCCAGCACTGTGTTTAAAAGTAGTGGCAATAGTGGGCATCTTTGTGTGGTTCCAGTTCTAAGCAGGAATACTTTCAATTTTTCTCTGTTCAGTGTGTCAGCCATAAAACTTTAGCCTGTGAAAATATGTAGCAAAATGTAAAGAAAAGAGACACAGAGAATGCAAATCACCCATGTACTTGGAAATGATTTGCAAGTGTTCTGCTAGAGAGAGGCACCATTGACCTCATGTAAGAAATGGGATTTGGTTGTTTGGCTCAGCTCTTAGCTGCAGCTAGAGCTGCTGGCAGTTCTGTGGCCACTGGTAAACCTGATACCCTTTGCAACTTACAATAGCCATCCTGTGTGGAATGGACTTAGGGGCTCACCCAGGGTAACAGACCTCTTTGGAGTGTTTCCCAGAATTAACTTCCCTTTTCTGAGTCTCTAGCTACATGCTTACCCTCCCTGGTTTTTGTCCTTCTTCCCTTAACCAGCTGTGTCTCAGTCCCTTCCTTTGGAAGATATAGTAGATGGTTTGTCCATCATGAAGAGTGAGCGGTTGAAATTCATTATAAAGTGCAACGTGAAAGAGGCCTGGATTCAATTTAATATCACATAGATGGAGAGGAATGACTGTTAGTGGGCAGTAGAGACGCTCCAGACAGCGGGCAGGATGTGCTCCAGGTAGTTTTGTGTTACCAGGGAGTGAGAATGGTGACATGTGCTACAAAAATAGGCCTGGGCTGGCTTCACCTCTTATATAACATTTGTTTCACATTTGCCTTTTCTGAGGCATTAATGGTGGTCTAGAAGTTATTTCTGAGCTTGTTTAAATCTCAGCTCATTCACATACAGAAGTGAAGTGGCTTGCAAGAAGTCACCAGTTTGTAAATGACAAAACTAGAAGTTCTGGTTGGCAGTTAAATATTTGTTTTTTTAGTGGAAATTTGTACAGTTAGGAAGAAAGTTTTCTGAATAGTACTTATGGGATGTGGTGGTAGAATTATAAAAGGCATACATGTAGTTTTTCTCTTGCCTGCCTGGATTATTTTTTGGTCCAATAGTATCTGGGAGAGGACGTCTGGTAGCCTTCTACCCTGATTCTTTAGGAAATTCTCTGGTCTAGTTGTTTCAAAACAAAGTACGAGGTACTTACGAGCTCTCACTTTTGTGTAACTGTTTGTATTGCCTCCTTGACCCAGCCTTCTTCCACTATTTATGAGTTCATAACTGTTTGTATTGCCTCCTTGACCCAGCCTTCTTCCACTATTTATGAGTTCACCAACCCTGATAGCTCTTTGTCATTCATACATAGTTGGCTTTTGGCAAGAGTTTTTTGTGTTTTTTTTTTTCATCAAAGATTGCTGTTTTGAGTATTTCTTCTTTCTTTTTTTTTTCCTTTTTGAGACAGAGCCTCAAGCTGTTGTTGCCCTGGGTAGAGTGCTGTGCCATCACAGCTCACAGCAGCCTCCAAGTCCTGGGCTCAAGCGATTCTCCTGCCTCCACCTCCCGAGTAGCTGGGACTGCAGGCACCTGCCGCAACACCCAGCTATCTTTTGGTTGCACCCGTCGTTGTTTGGCGGGCTGGGGCTGGATTCAAACCCACCAGCCCAGGTGTATGTGGCTGGCGCTTTAGCCGATTGAGCCACAGGGGCTGAGCCTTGAGTACTGTTCCTTAAAAAAAATTATCAAAATGCTTAGATACAGGTTCGGCACCTGTAGCCCAGTGGTTAGGGCGCCGGCCACATACACTGAGGCAGGTGGGTTTGAACCTGGCCCGGGCCTGCTAAACAATGACAACTGCAACAAAAATAGCCATAGCCTGGCATCCTGGCAGGCGCCAGTAGTCCCAGCTACTTGGGAGGCTGAGGTAAGAGAATGGCTTGAGCCCAGGAGTTGGAGGTTGCTGTGAGCTGTGACTCTACTGGCACTCTACCGGCACTCTACCGAGGGTGACACAGTGAGACTCTGTCTCAAAAAAGTGCTTAGATATAAAATATACTTTTGTGTTCAGCATCCCCAAGCCCACCCCCTACACCCAGAGATAGGCTATAAAAACTAGTGGGGCCTAGTATACAGTTGTATTCAAGACTGAGATTATAACAGTAAGAAGTCACAGCCCGAATATTAGGGAGGAGTCTGGAAGAACCTGAGTGTGGCTTCCCTCCCCAAGAGGATCACACAGCAAGTACACTCTTATCCAGCATCAAAAAGTGCAGCAGCGTGTGCCAGGGCAGCTGTGGGAGATTCAGTGCCCAGGCCGTTCCACAAGCAGCCTCTGCTGAGCGCGCACGGAGATTGCAGGCTCAGAAGACAGCAGGTGTTCAGCATGCCCCACTGGTTTGGAGGGGCCACTCTCGTGATATGAGGAAAGTTTGATGTCCATGTAGGGAATATTTACTAGCCATGTTTGCTGATGCTAGGCAGGGGCCAGCCTTGGAAGCAGACCTTTCTAAGGATAGCAGTCTTAGATCTGCTGTGCTAACTCTTTTCTGTGCATTTTGATTTTTCTTTTTTTTTTTTGTGAGACATAGTCTCACTATGTTACCCTTGGGAGAGGGTCGTGGTGTCACAGCTCACAGCAACCTCAAATTGTTGGGCTTAAGCAATTCCCTTGCCTCAGCCTCCCTAGTAGCTGGGACTACAGGCTCCGCCACAATGCCCAGCTATTTGTTTGTTGTGGTTGAATCCACCAGCCTTGGTGTACATGGTGGCGCCCTACCCACGGAACTATGGGTGTTGCTCCACATTTGGCTGATTTTTAAGAATTTTTTTTTTTTTTTTCTGTTTTTGGCCGGGGCTGGGTTTGAACCTCCCACCTACGGCATATGGGGCCGGTGCCCTACTCCTTTGAGCCACAGGCGCTGCCCAAGAAATTTTTTGTAGAGGCCAAATGTTATGGCTCATGCCTGTAATCTCAGAGCAGTCTGAGTGGGAGGATCACTTGAGCCCAGTAGTTCAAGGCCAGCCTGGGCAACATAGCAAGACTGTGTCTCTAGAAAGAAATTAAAAATTATCTAGGTCTGGTAGGGCATACCTGTCATTAGGTTTAAGAATATGCTGATTTTGACTCAGCGCCTGTGGCTCAGTGGCTAGGGTGCCAGCCACATACATAGGAGCGAATGGGTTCAAACCCAGCCCAGGCCTGCCAACAATGACAACTACAACCAAAAACAACAACAACAACAAAAAAAAAACACAACTGGGTGTTGTGGTGGGCACCTGTAGTCCCAGCTACTTGGGAGGCTGAGATAAGAGAATCACTTAAGCCCAAGAGTTTGAGGTTGCTGTGAGCTATGATGCCACAGCACTCTCACTCAACATAGTGAGACTCTGTCTCAAAAAAAAAGAAAAAAAAAAAGAATATGCTGATTTTTATAAAGCAAAGTGTGCTTCTGAACGTTGCGTGCCTGTGCTTGTCTCCTCAGGTATTTTATGCATGGTGTATGTCGGGAAGGAAGCCAGTGCCTGTTCTCACACGACTTGGCAAACAGCAGGCCGTCCACCATCTGTAAATACTATCAGAAGGGGTACTGTGCCTACGGAACTCGGTGCAGGCAAGGACTCCATGGCGGGCCCCAGCTGTGACTCTGCTTCGTTCAGAGCATGGGTCTTGATGAGGGGGAATTTCCATTTAAAAGTAGTAGGACATTACAAAAAGTATGCCAAATAAGCTTAAAACCTCGGTTTCAGTACCCCAAAACTATTGTTCATTTTTTAAAATATTTTTCAGTTCTTATTTTCATGAATATATAGTTGTAAATTGCAATCATGGTAAATGTAAGATTTTATATCTTGCTTTTTTCTGCCACTTAACATGTCATAAGCTTTTTTTCTCTTCTGAGGTTTTACCTCCTAACTGTAACTTTATAATGTTTCATGAATTAATGTACCAACATTTAATTAACTATTCCTCTCTTAAACATTTAAGTGGTTTCCAGTTTTTTTGGTCCAAGTATCCCTGCAGTGAGCATTTTGTGCATATGGAGCCTTCCTTTGGCAAGTTGTGGAATTGGTAGATGGAAAAAATTACCAAAACCTGCTGGGGTTTGCACAGCAAAGAGCTGATCTGTCCTTTCCTGGACTACAGAGATTCTTCCACTCCTTCCTCTGTGCAGCGGGGAGAATCGAAGGTGGCTCTCCCTGTCCGCCTGCCAGTGGGTGTCCCATAACAGGGGCTGGTCTCCAGCTATTCCATTGGCCCTTGTCAACATTTGGGGACTCCTGCCCAAATAAGCCTGGGTTGGTTAGGCATCAGGAAATGTCAGTTCAATGTCTGTTTGGAACTTTTGGGTTTTCTTTGGGTGGTCTGGAGCAGTGTGTTCTACCCACTCAGGTCCCACAGTGACAAAAGTGTGGGTGATAGGCTGACTGATAAGCCTGTTAAAATTTAACTGTTGGAAAAGACGGTCTCTTTCTCCATCACAGTAAGTGGAGCAGGGGGCCCGCTGAAGTCTGGGCAGTGGTTTGCATGGATGGGGGATGGTCTGTAACGCACCTGCCGTGTGTTTTGTTTAGGTATGATCACACGAGGCCCCCTGCCGCATCTGCTGGCGCCGTGGGCACCGTGCCCCACAGTGTGCCCTCCTCAGGTTTCCACGGCCCCCACCCTTCTTCCAACCTCACTGCATCTGTTGTGAAAACTAATTCACTTGAACCTGGGAAGCGTGAAAAGAGAACATTGGTACTTAGAGACCGAAGTGAGTGAACAAAGCCTTTCCTTGAATCTGTTTGAAGAGTCGTCTTCTCTGTGGTATTCCCTTCTGTCCTTCTCTGGTCAAGATGCTCCTGAGCCACTGTCCCTCCCGGTTGTCCAAATGGAGAGACTCCAGAACCCTTCTGAACAAGGGCTCCATGTGCCTGCACAGCATTTGGATGTTGTATTTGACCTTGTGCCTAAAGCTGGGTTCAGCCCCAATTGCATCTGTCATTGTGTGACCACCTTCTTTATATGGTGTCCAGTCGATGAGAAGCATCAAGCTCCTCATTTCAAAACTAAGTACTGGTGATGTCTGTAGCTCAGTGGGTAGGGCGCCAGCCACATACACTGAGGCTGGTGGGTTCAAACCTGGCCTGGGCCAGCTAAAACAATGACAACTGCAACAATAAAAAAAGTAGCCAGGCATTGTGGCAGGCGCCTGTCATCCCAGCTACTTGGAGGCTGAGGTAAGAGAATCTCTTAAGCCCAAGAGTTTGAGGTTGCTGTGAGCAGTGATGCCTCGGCACTGTACCAAGGGCACCATAGTGAGACTCTGTCTCAAAAAAAGAAAAAACAAAACTAAGTATAAAGAGCCT
Organism: Loris lydekkerianus; assembly: GCA_963574355.1. Taxonomy (NCBI): domain Eukaryota; kingdom Metazoa; phylum Chordata; class Mammalia; order Primates; family Lorisidae; genus Loris; species Loris lydekkerianus. The sequence continues at coordinate 25,523 of CAUYPK010024032.1, forward strand.
TTTTTTTTTATGGTTTGTTTTAATGTTAACTGCTCTGTGTGTTGACATTTTCCTATTTGCCATTTTTATGTTTTTTATTTCCTTGCTTATTTTTAATTTTTATTTCTTTGCCTTTTTTGTGCTTCTTGTTGTTGAGACAGTCCCACCCTATGCCCTGAGCAGAGTGCAATGGGTCGTAGCTCATTGCAACCTCAGACTCGGCTGTGGGCACCCTGCTGCCTCAGCCTCAAGCTGCTGGGATTCTAGGCACTTGCTGCGGCACCCAACTGGGTTTTTCCACTTTTTTAGGAGTTGGGGTCTCATTCTAACTCTGGCAAGTCTCGAACTCCTGAGCTCAAGCAGTTCTTCCTCCTAAATCTCCCACAGTGTTGGGATTACAGTCATGAGCCACCGTGCCTGGCCATATTTGTCATTTTTAAACAATAACTTTAGTGTTCTTTTGTATAAATATATTGTTTTGCTATTTATCTGTCGTGCTATTTTTTTTTTTTTTAGTATTATAAGTGTTATAAGACACTTTATACTGTTCCTTTTGTGTTTCCCTTTTTGGCCTGTTTATTTTGTCATTTGCTCTCAAGAGTGGAATCCCTTACGTCCTAGTCACGTAATTTTTTAGGTTTTGGCTAATGCCTCACCAGAAAGATTGGGCCAGTTTTCATGTGTGCGTGTGTGGTGTGTTTTCTATTCAGATCTCTCTGGCATGGCTGAAGAAAAGACACACTTGGGTCTGGTGAGTAATCCAGGCAGCTGCAGTGACCCCCAGCCCAGCCCTGAGATGAAGCCGCATTCCTACTTGGATGCCATCAGGAGTGGCCTTGATGGCATGGAAGCCAGCAGCTCCTACAGCAGTGAACAGCAGCTGTGCCCATACGCGGCTGCTGGGGAGTGCCGGTTTGGGGATTCCTGCGTCTACCTGCACGGCGAACTGTGTGACATCTGTAGGCTGCGAGTTCTGCATCCCTTTGACCCAGAGCAGAGGAAAGCTCATGAGAAGGTGAAGTTGGGAACCTTTGAGTGAACTCGTAGGAAACCTGAAATGTACTTTTATGGACATTGAAGCCAAAAAACAAAAAAAAAAAACAGCTGAAACATATTAAGTGACAGTTGTCGGTGTTCCTGTAGGTATCTTTCTGTCAGGAATGCCTGTGTCATGTGCCAGGCATATTTATGTCCTATTTTTAGATCCTTTTTCCTATTGTCATTTTGCCAATGTTTTGATTATTTAGAATGAAAAGAAAAGTGGCATCAGAAACATGAAACAATGCAAAGTTCAGAGACCACATCGAGCCCAGGGCACAGGGTGTGTGTACCGTGTGTGTTCTCCTCACACACACACACACAGAGTAGGTCCTCCCTCCCCAGCTTTGTACATCGTTGTGGCTGGGATCCACCTAGGCTGAGTTCTGGAAGATTTGAGGTGCGTAAATCAGAGTCTGAGGAGCCACGTGTTGGAAGAGCTCTCTACTGTCAGTAATGTCTGTGGTGGTGAGGGCTGCTGCGCCTCAGGCTGGGCTCTGTGCACTGTACAGGGTGTGAACCAGCTAAGAGGGATGAGGAGAAGCTCCTGGCAACAGTGTCCAGAGAGCAGGTTACTTCAAATTAGCACTACATACTAAAGAGATCAAAATGATGGTGGTGTTCACAGTCGAAAAGAGCCCCCTCTCGGGGAAGGGTTGCTGAGTGTGTCCCTAGATGAGTGCTGACTCCTCGGCAGGGCTGGGGAGGAGCCACTCCACTGCCTTCCCAGGGGTGCAGATGCTTAGCGTTCCCTGCACTAGTGAGGTCTCTGTGCTGTAAGTGCTGGTTTGTCTCCCATCTAGGTGCTGAGCTCCCAAGGGTCAAATGCCAGCACATAGGAGGAATTCAGGGTGTGCCTAGGAAATGAAAGAACTCAAAAAGTCATTTTGGGGGAGAAGTGGTACTGCTTACCCATGACTCCAGGCTGTCAGCCGCAAGCCTTGCTAAGGATGAGTCAGCATTTCTTTTTTAAAATATTATTTTTGTATGTATTTACTATCCAAAATTTTTTTAAGTTTCAGGTTAATATGAGGGTACATACAATTAGGTTACATTGTTTGCATTTGTTAGGAAAAGAGTTGTACTTGAGTCCTTCTCCCAGGAGGTGTGCTGTATACTCCTGTGTGGTACCCTGAGCTTAAAGCTTACTGAGCCCCTTCCCTCTGCCCCACTTTTTGAATTTGTGTTTTCTCTCTCATGTGGGCCTGTTGTTCATCTACCAGTTTTAAATTACTATTGAGTAGAGCCAGTGGTTTTTTTTTTTGTTTGTTTTGTTTTGTTTTTTGTTACCCTCAGTAGAGTACTATGGCATCATAGCTCACAGCAACCTCAAACTCCTGGGCTCAAGCGATCCTCTTGCCTCAGCTTCCCAAGTAGCTGGGACTACAGGCACCCACCACAACGCCCAGCTATTTTTAGATTTTAGAGATGGCGTCTCGCTCTGGCTCAGGCTGGTCTTGAACCTGTCGGCTTAGGCAATCCACCCGTCTCAGCCTCCCAGAGTGCTAGGATTATAGGCATGAGCCCCTGCGCCCAGCCTAGAGCCAGCATTTCTGATAGTGAGGGGGGCAGAGTGTCCACAAGAGCTAGAGGTCAGGGTCCCGGCCCTCAGGAACTCTGCAGCCCCACACAAGTTTTTTTAACCTTTTTGGATCTGCATGGTCTTGGCTCTAAATTGGAGGTGACCATGTCCTACTAGGAGAGGAAGAGGTGGACCAGTGATGGTTTTGAGAGAGATCTTTCTGTCCTGAGTCGGCTGGCACTGTGGCTGCAGCTACTTCCTGGGCTCTCTGTGGCCACGGCCTGAGGTTTCTCTCCATCCTCTCTGTACTTCAGGTCTGCATGTCCACATTCGAACTCGAGATGGAAAAGGCCTTTGCCTTGCAGGCAAGTCAGGACAAAGTGTGCAGCATCTGCATGGAAGTGATCCTTGAGAAGGCCTCTGCCTCCGAGAGGAGGTTTGGGATCCTCTCCAACTGCAGCCACACCTACTGCTTGTCCTGCATCCGGCAGTGGCGGTGTGCCAAGCAGTTTGAAAACATGATCATTAAGTAAGTACGCACAAACCCTCACTATGGGAGCTGGGGGGAGCGTTTGATCTGGGGCCTTCTTCCACCCACTTTCCAGCCTTCCCTTGCCCTCCAGAGGTGTTTTAATGCAGAGTAACTGGTGAGTCCTGGTTCCTACTGCACCAGCTTTGCAAGTCAGTTTCTCTTTCTGAGCCCAAATGCCTTATCCTGTAAAAGACGGGCAGCGGTTTCTACCAAGCTTTCGAGGTGTTGGGAAAATCAGCAGAGATCATCTATGGCAGTGGTTTTCAACCTTCCTAATGCCTCTTAATGCCGCCATCCTTTAATACAGTTCCTCATGTTGTGGTGACTGACCCCCAACCATAAAATTATTCTCATCGCTACTTCATAACTGTAATTTTGCTACTGTTATGAATCATAATGTAAATATCTGATATGCAGGATCTATTTTCACTGTTACAAAGGGGTCACGACCCACAGGTTAAGAACCGCTGATCTATGGTAAAAGGTGTTAAATGGCCCTGGCTGGTTTCATCTCCCAGCCTTGTGTTCATATTCAGCGCTAACTGTAACTAGTTGTCTGCCCTTAGGCCCGTTGCCTGTTAACCTTCTTGAGCTTCGTTTTTTTTTTTTTTTTTTTTTTTTAATGTTAAATAATAGCTGTGTACATTAGTGCAATCGCCTGTACCCATTCTAAGATGCACCATAGATGTGGCCCCACCCATTACCCTCCCGCCACGAAAACCTCCCCCCACCCGTCCCCTTCCGTGGCCCTTTCCCCATAGTCTTGGGGGCTAGGTGGGTTATAGCCTTCATGTGAAAGCTATAATTTAGCTTCATAGTAGGGCTGAGTACATGGGATACTTTTTCTTCCATTCCTGCGATACTTTGCTAAGAA
>CAUYPK010024034.1:0-14932 GCA_963574355.1 Loris lydekkerianus
AAGGAGACAACAACCAAAACAAAGAGACAACCTACACAATGGGAAAGGATATTTACATATTTTCAATCAGACAAAAGCTTGAGAACTAGGATTTATAGAGAACTCAAATTAATCCACATGAAAAAAGCCAAGAATTCCATATATCAATGGGCAAGAGACATGAATAGAACCTTCTCTAAAGATGACAGATGAATGGCTAACAAACATATGAAAAAATGTTCATCATCTCTATATATTAGAGAAATGCAATCAAAACAACCCTGATATATCATCTAACCCCAGTGAGAATGGCCTTCACCACAAAATCTCAAAACTGCAGATGCTGGCTTGGATGTGGATAGAAGGGAACACTTTCACACTGCTGGTGGGACTGCAAACTAGTACAACCTTTCTGGAAGGAAGTATGGAGAAACCTCAAAGCACTAAAGCTAGACCTCCCATTTGATCCTGCAATCCCATTACTGGGCATCTACCCAGAAGGAAAAAAATTATTTTATCATAAGGACACTTGTACTAGACTGTTTATTGCAGCTCAATTTACAATCGCCAAAATGTGGAAACAGCCTAAATGCCCACCAACCCAGGAATGGATTAACAAGCTGTGGTATATGTATACCATAAAATACTATTCAGCCATTAAAAAAAAAATGGAGACTTTACATCTTTCGTATTAACCTCGATAGAAGTGGAAGGCATTATTCTTAGTAAAGCATCACAAGAATGGAGAAGTAGGAATCCTATGTACTCAATTTTGATATGAGGACAATTAATGACAATTATGGGGGGGGAGGAAAAGCAGAAAGAGGGCGGAGGGATGGGGTGGGGCCTTGGTGTGTTTCACACTTTATGGGGGCAAGACATGATTGCAAGGACTTTTCCTAACAATTGCAATTAGTGTAACCTGGCTTATTGTACCCTCAATGAATCCCCAACAACAACAAAGAAAAAGAAAACCCCATAGACTCAACCACAGACTCCTGACTCCTGGAAATGATCAAGAAATACACTAACATCTCAGGGTATAAAATTAATGTCCACAAATCAGTAGCCTTTGTACACACCAATAACAGTGAAGTGAAAAGCCAAGTGAAGATATAATTCCCTTCAAAGTAGTTTCAAAGAAAATTAAATACCTAGAAATATACCTAACAAAAGAGGTGAAGGAATGATGAAACCCTAAGAAAATGAATAGCAGAAGACATCAACAAATGGAAGAACATACCCTGCTCTTCGCTGGGAAGAATTAACACTGTTAAAATGTCTATAGTACCCAAAGCAATCTATGTATTCAATACAATCCTCGTTAAAATACCAACATCATAATTTAAAGAACTGGAAAACATAGTTCTTCATTTTGTATGGAACCAGAAAGAAATCCATATAGCCAAGGAAGCTTTTAGTAATAAAAGCAATGCTGGAGGCATTACTCTTTAGGTGATGTTTCAAGTCAACAGTGATCAAATAGTATTATATTGCTACAAAAATAGAGACAGTCATATGGAACCAAACAGAAAACCAAGAGATGAAACCAATTTTTTATACCATCTGATCTTTAATAAACCAAACAAAAGCATATATTGGAACCCTTGTTTTATAAAAGAACCTTTATTAAATAAATAGTGCTTGGATAACTGGATAACCACAAGTAAAAGACTGAAAATAGACCCACATCTTTCACCACTTACAAAAAGGTACACAAGATGGATAAAAGATTTAAATCTAAGATGTGAAATGATAAAAATCCTAGAAGAAAGTGTGAGAAAAATTATTGAAGGTGTTGGCCTAGAGAAATATTTTATAAAGAATACTTCTGTGGAAATTGTAACAATAATAAAAATCAACAAATAGGAATTAATTAAACTAAAAAGCTTTTTCACAAGCAAGAACACAACAATTAAAGCGAATAGACAACCTTCTTAATGGGAAAGGATACTTGAATACTATCAATCTGACAAAGGCTTCATAGTTGTGATCTATACAGAACTCAAATTAATCAACAAAAAAAGAGCAAAAAATCCCATCTATCACCAGGCAAGAGACATGAACAGAAACTTTTCTGAGGAAGACAGATAAATGCATTAAAAACATATGAAAAAATTCTCATCATCCCTAATCATCAGAGAAATACAAATCAAAACTGCCCTGAGATATCACCTAACCCCAGTGAGAATGGCTCACATCACAAATTTCCAAAGTTTCAGATGCTGGTATGGATGTGGAGAAAGGGGAACATTTTTGCACTGTTGGTAGGACTGCAAACTCATACAGCCTCTTTGGAAAGAAATATGGAAAATCCTCAAAGAATTCAAATTAGACTGCCTATTTGATCCTACAGGCATCTACCCAGAAGCAAAAAAAAAAAAAAAAAAAATATCATTTTATCATGAAGAGTTTTGCAATAGACTGTTTATTGCAGCTCTATTTATAATCACCAAGATATGGAAACAACCTAAATGCCCATCGACCCAGGCAGGAATGGATTAATAAGCTGTGGTAGATGTAGACCATGGAGTACTATTCAGCATAAGAAGAGATGGAGACTTTGCATCTTTTGTATTAATCTAGATGCAGATGAAACACATTCTTCGTAGTAAAGTATCACAAGAATGGAGAAGCAAATATCTACTGTACTCTATTTTGTTATGAAGCTGGTACATGATTTAACACATGCCCACATAGGAGAAAAGCTCAATTCTCTTCAAGTTGAGGGGTAAGGGGATTGATGGAGTGGGGAGAGTAAGGGGGAGTGGCCCCGATTAAAGGGCACAGGGTAGGGGTGTATGGCTTACCTTTTGGGAGAGGAACACAACTACAAGAAAGAGTCTATCTTACAAAATTCATAAATTGTCACCTGCTTATTAGTGTCCTCACAATAACCTGAAATGAAAAGAAATCAGACACACTAGTGGCTTTTTAATCCCACTCATCATCTTATGTCTGGAACATGTTTGACTCTATGGCTTTTGATTGTCATCTGTTTCACATACTGTTTCAAAGTATTTTCTTACATTTGCATTTATGGACATATTAGAAGGAAACTAAGATTGAGTGATGTCCCCTTATTCTGTCGTAAGTCAGAGTGACACACTATCATTTGGCCAGTAAAGAGGCAATACAGCCTGCATGGCAGTTAATAACATGGGCCCTGCAGGCAGGATTACTAATTAAATGTAAATGCTGGCTCCTAACTTACAAACTGAATGTTTAGCAAAGTATCTTAGATTTATGAAGATCCAGATTTCTTTTTTCTTTTCTTTGAGAAAGAATCTCACTCTGTTGCCCTAGGCTAGAGTGTTGTGGTTTGATAGCTCACAGCAACTTCAAACTTCTGGGCTTCAGAGATTTTCTTGCCTTAGCCTCCCAAGTACCTGGGACTACAGGAAACTACTATAACACCCAGGGGCTCGCTCTTTCTCAGGTTGGTCTCAAACTCCTGAGTTTAAGCAATCCAGCTACATGTCTTGGCCTCTCAGACTTCTATGATTATAAACATGAACCACTTGGCCTGGCAAACATCCTGATTTCAGATATAACTTTCACAGAAAATCAGTATCTTCCTAGTAATATTAGTGTATAGATTATATAAGTTAATGTATACCGAATTCCTTATGCAGTAACTAGTATACAATTAAATTCAATAAAAAATCTCCAGTATCACTGTTAGTTATATTAAGCAGCAGGAGTCATGTCATCCAAGCATTAATATACACCTATAAATATATAATTTATCAAATTCTGAATCGATTTATTTATTAGTGTACTATAAAATATAGAACACAATTGTATTTTCTTTCATTTACTAATTATTATTATTTTTTTGAGATGGAATCTCACTTTGTTGCCCTCAGTAGAGTGCCCTGGCATCACAGCTCGCAGCAACCTCAAACTCATGGGCTTAAGGCATTCTCTTGCCTCAGCCTCCCAAGTATCTGGGATTACAGGCACCCACCACAAAACCCGGCTATTTTTTTTGTTGTTGTTGTTGTCATTGTTGATTAGTAGGCCTGGGCTGGGTTCGGATCCACCAGCCGTGGTGCATGTGGCTGGTACTTTGAACACTGAGCTACATACAGGTGCTGAGCCAGAATTGTGTTTTCTTAAACCACAAGTTGCAGGTTATATGAGGTCAGACAATCAAATTTATGAACTTATCCTAGAAAAAGGCATTTACTACCTGCGTATTTAACAATATTGGGTTAGGCTCTCAGACTTTTTAGGTATGTAAAGTGTCTGTAGGATGAAAATACTGTAGAACCTCTCTCTCTCTCTGAGTTCATCACGCAAGGGACAGTAGCAAGCTGGTTAACATACAAAGGCCAACTATACTGATACATACAAGCGGTGTATGGATGGTCTATGAAAACTGAGTGAACTTAAGGTGGTCAATGTAGGGAGGTGGTTAGCTATGAAGGTTCTACTGTTCCTCAAAATGTTAATGGAATCTATTCCTACTAAATCAATTTATAAAGTGGAATTTTCAGGTTATTATTGACAACCTAATCCTTAAGTTCACACAAATAACTGTTTATTGATTTGTTTTATAGAAATAACACGTCTATTTTATGAATAATTAACTGATTTTGTGAGTATTTTGGTATCAGATAGGACCATTCTCTGTGTAAAAACTTGATGTTGGCTGCAAATGATTAATATTTTACATAAAAGGAAGCAATTTATTTTTTCCAGTAGTGGAATTAGTTCTGATTCATTTCTATTGCATTTGCTAGCATTCTAATTGTCACATTTGCACATTTTTATCCACTTGTTTTTTTACAGGTGCAGTAATTGTTGGATTTTCAAGTCATGCAATACATTTAGTTTAAAATAAAAGTGATGTTATAATATGTATTCAATAAATGTTTTTAGAAAATAGGATTAAATGATAATAGTATAAAAGACAATACAAAACTACTAGAAGATGGGATAGTATAATTTTTACACAGTTAACCAAAACAAGGTCATAAACAAGTTCATAGGCACATACAGTCTTTTATCAGGGTACATCAGCCAGAGTTCAATCAGAGAAGTGGTGGCTGTCGCATCTGGATCTGATGCTGGTGCCCCAAATCTGCAACATATGCAGTTAGGAAAACAAAATGGGTATAAAGTGAGGAAAGTAGGAATAAGCTAAAACTTGTGAATCTGAACTGGAACACGGAGGTTGTATGGACAACTGAATTTGTCCCTGACCATTTCCGAGTGCCCAGCTTTGGTAACTAATGATGAGGATGTTCTTCAGGAGAAGTTGGGACCCTTTGTCTCAGGCAAACACACCCCTGACTGAGAACTGGAGAGCTGAAAGAGAAAGTCTGGCAGGAATAGTATACTCCCTGAAATAGTTTTCTAGGACTGCTATAAAAAAGTGTCACAAACTAGGTGGCTTTAAAGCAAGAGACATTTATTATTTCACAGCTCTGGAGCTAGTGGTCCAAAATTAGGACATGAGCAAAGATCTGCCCCCCATGAAGACTGGAAGACAGGAACGCTGTTCTTCTTCTAGCCTCCTGCTGCATCTGCCTTGCAGCTCCTGTCTCTGCTTCCACACGGCTCCTTCTCCCCTGTGTACCCTCTTTTCTTAGAAGAACGCTGAGTTTATCAAGTAACAACAGTCTGCTGTCATCTTAAATGTGATAACATTGCAAAGATATTATTTCCAAAGAGATCACATTCACAGATTCTGGGGCTGGGGGCGTCAATGTATCTTTTCTGGGGGACACAACCCAACTCACAATGCCTGGGTCTGCTGGACACTGAGAGTGTAAAACAGCAAGTTAGTACAGCATCCTCCACTCTTCCTACTGTGAAGAGATGTGACTGGCTGTCCACGCCCACCACCAAAATCTCCTGTAAAATGCCTATCTCAGTCCACTCTAATTGACAATTGTGCGTCCTTTCTCTAATGACCTGCATGTCAGCTTTATCACCTGACGTTAGCGCATGTACGCATGGGTCTGGTTGGAAGTGGGAATGCATAGGACGGCTTTTCATTTTCATTGCTTAGGAATTTTTTTTTTTTCTTTTATTCTGCCAACCTCTGAGCAACTTTCCATGATAATTCTTTGTGTTGGCGGTTCTGGCTCCTTTACTTGGAAGCTATGCTTCCTGGGAATCCCAGTTTATTATAAAGTGAGTCCTATTGTACTCCTCACTTCGGAAAAATCTTAGGCTTTAAATTCTATTCCCCATGCCACTAAAAGTCATCAAAACAGAAACTGCCTATTCACGGACTCGCAAATGCTTTTAGAGCAAAGTGACATCCGGGCTGTGCTCACCTCTCCAGATTAACTCATCCTCTTAAATCCATTTACTGCCTTGTTGGACCTCTTAAGGTTTGAAATGATAATATCATGTGTCGTATGTAACTATTATGATATTTTCGGCAGGATATTATCTCCGAATACCCTAGCCCACTTTTTTTCTAGAAATACAAGTCCCAATCCTTATTATTTTCTTAATACTAGACAGAATATCTAAAGTGAAATATTTGCTAATGATGTTTTGATGAATACAAGAACAGACCAGCAACAAATTAAAATGCGTAATGGGTCTGACTAGCAAATTCACAGGGAAGAAACCACGAAGGGCTGCTAGATATTTGAAAAGAAAAGCAGAGATGATTAACTGCTGCCCAGTAAGTTCTACCAAACTCATCCGAGGCTCACAGAGAAAACACGTATGAGGCATGTAAGAGAAACACAGTAGACTCTTCTCAGCGGGTGATTCCCAAGAGAATATCTAAGCCACTTCTTAGATATTTATTCTTGAAACACTAGATTTAAATCATAAATTAATTAAGTGCTGCATATTTAAAACATTACATTTCTTATTTTTCTGTTCTTCCCATGTCTTTCTGCCTGTAAGAATGTTGCTCGCATGGCACACAAAATTTTCTTCTTTAGGCCATTTCGTAACTGCCTCATTTTGCATCTACATTTTCAGAAGTAAGATGTGAAAGCACAATCTATATATGTTAGCAATTTTAAAATGATTCTCAATAACTTGCTTCTAGAAAATAATCCTTTTAACCTAACAGCTTTTTTTATCCAGTAATGGAAAAGTTAGAAAATAGCCAAAGGAAGATTTTAATTTCTTTTCCTGGAAAATATAGAAATGATTTAAACTGATTTATGGGCAATTATTCTATGACTTTTATACTGAAAGTTTTCAAGGTGCTGGTAAACTATTTTTAAGGCTTGCCTTACCCTTTTTTTGCAAACTGCAATCAAGTTCAAAAGGGAGATACAGAATTCAAATATTCATAATTAAAGCAATAGTTTAGTAAAATTTTATTTTGTAAGCCTATCACATTTTGGGGTTGTCTTGTTATTCACGTATTCTGCCATTACAATTTCAAAAGGGTCTTAGAAAAATTCCAAAAAGAGCCAGTGCCTTTTTAATGTATAAATCATTTTTCTTCATTTAAAAAGCATCTTGATTAGATGCTGGTTTTTCCATTAGCACACGAGCAGTTAAGAGAAAATGAATTTTACTCTTTGCTCCTCGTTACCTAATTAGAGAAAATATTTTCCTCCCCAAGCCTTTCTTCTTTCTTTTACAATGTGTAAAACAGAGAGGTTCCGGTTATAAAAGTTAGAGCACTCAAAATGTAATGATTCAAATGAAAATAATGATATTCAATTATTTACTACTTTTATCCTGTGTACTCCTAAAAGCTATTAATCATCACCACATATGAAGTGCCTTACCAGCACTGGTAACTTCCACTTTCCCTCTCGTTAGCTCTAAGCACCTTAATTAAACTCCTTGGATATCAAAAACCCCCAGCATGTGTCACCTTCGTGACAAGTTCTATGTTCAATTAAACCACTTGCAATTTCATAACATAAAAACAGTGATAGATCAAAAGTTTGATTTGACACAGCAGGGAATTATGTTTAATTTCTGAAAGATCTTAGAAAGCAACAAAACAAAGTGTAGAATTATCTTTTTTGTTCATGTGTCTAGAAATTTCTGCTGATGGTAAATTTATGTTTTGATCTAATTGAATTAAAACTAAAATTCATGAAAAATGTAAATGTGCAAGTCAAAAAGTTGTTATATGTATTCAAAAATTAATTCTTCTAAAGAACAGTAATAAATTGAAATGATAAGCTGTATATATTTCGAGTATAAAAAAGATGAATTCATAAGATAAAAATTTTTATATCAAAGTATTTAATATACTGCCATAAAAGACATTTCAGATAATCATGTAAAGACAGATTATAATGGTTTGGGGATAATTAGCTATACACTTAGGAAAAAAATTTTTTTCATACAGAAAATACAATAATATTATTCACGTGGATTCAAGATTTTACCTTTAAAAATTAAGTATAAAAGATAAGTAAAATAAAAGTTAGTTTTATTCACCTGTAAGAGAATGAATAAAACTTTTCTAATGAAGCCACAAAAGCACAAATTGTAGAATATTAGATTAATATTTAATGATACAAATTGGATATCTTATACATAGTAAAAACATAAAATTTGTAGTACTTTGTATGAAAAATAATAACATAAACATTTGTACTGTTTATTATCCTAGATTATCTACAGGTACCTGCCACCATGTTTGGCTATTGTTTCTATTTTTTTGTAGAGACAGGGTTTCACTCTTGCTTGGGCTGGTCTCCAATTCCTGTCCTCAATCAATCTTCTTGCCCTGTTCTCCCAAGGTGCTCGCATTGCGTATGTTATCCACTACAACTGGGCCCATTCCCTCTTCTATACACTCTCTTTTCCTTGGCAAGATTATCCAGTCATGTGGTGTAAAATATTATTAAGATCTACAGGCCACTGACAATAAATTTATACCAGATGTCTCTTCTGAATTCCACACTACTATGTCCAACTGCCTACTCGATCTCTGTACTTAGATTCAAATAAACTTATCAAATCATAAATTATTTTCATGTAGATCAACCAATGTTGAACATTTTGACATGAGAAATCTAATATGTCAAGGCATATGCAACGAGAATTTTACTATTTCATTAGTAAGAACATCATTCAAGCTTTGGGAAGCTGCAAATCTGATGGCTGACTCTTCTATCTCTTCATTTAAATGTTTATTTTGTGGTTTTTGGCCAGGGCTGGGTTTGAACCCACCACCTCTGGCATACAGGGCCAGTGCCCTACTCCTGTGAGCCACAGACACCACCCCATTTAAATATGTATTAAAAATGTTAAGCTATATAAGATCATCAACAAGTAAGTAAAAAGAGAATAGAATTTAATGTTAAAAGATAGCTTCAAATCCTCCTTACTCTTCCTCCTCCCAAGCTGTGAGATATTATCACATAACTTAGAAAGTTCTTAAGATGTGTGCATAAGTAGTGATTGTGTTAAACTGGGGATTAGCAGAAAGATTGACTCAAACCGACTTAAATATTTTCATTTAATAAACATATTTGAGGTGGAGAGTTTGGTGCCTGTTGAAATGCTCAAAAACATAAAAATTTACGTTTAGTATCTTGTGCGGTTCAGTCTGACCTCTTTATTGTGTGGTTCGGTCCAAGACGGCTGCCTCCCTCATTGATGTCACCATTGAACTATTGTCCCCATTCAGAAGAAGCAATAAAAACCGAGGACAAAAGACAAAACTATATCTTCACGTAGATTTTCCCTTTTTATTTCTACAGATATATTTCTGAAAGAAACACTTCCCTCAGAGACTTTCATCTCCACCTCATTGGCCACCACTCTGTCATATGACCATTCCTTGATGCAACACAGCTAGGAACTTTAGCTGGAAATAGTGAACAAAATTGGAAATATTTTAGTAAAAAAATGAGATAAGTTGGTTAGTCAATTAACATGTTTTTCAAAAGAACTAATTAAGATAATGTAAGCAATACCACTTGGCAAAACACTAGACAGTAGGCTTCTCAGTGTACATGGGTCCTGTTGCTGATCAACATCATGTGAACATCGTTCTTTCCCCATCATCAAATCTATCTAGTACTGCCTTTATGCAGTGAGAATTTTACTGTTTCATTAGTAAGAACATCAGAGGAGATTTCAGTCTGAAATTTTGCTCCCATGTAGGATTTTGAGAGGAAATCTAGGTAGATAGCACCATCTGACACTAGAGACAGAGAATGGTGTGAGAATACCAGAATGAATGATGGTGCATCAAACCATCAAACCACAGCCAAAGAAGGCTCCACAAGGTCCCCATCATTTGCATGATTTAAGGTATGACACTATTGAGCCAGAATTTTTAGTTTGTTTCTGTGTTTCACAAATTCGTACTAACTTTTTCTACATGCTCCTGATTTCCACATGCTCGTGGGGAGATTGAAAGGTCTAACAAACTTAATAAGACCCATTCTAGGTCCTGAATCCTTTAACTTCAACAATGTTTAAAACTCTAAGACATTTTCCATATAGAAAGCACTGTTTCTACCACTTTCCACTGAGACTTTTGCAAAGTTTTCCTCAGCTTAACTTGTAGTTTTTGTGCTAGTTATCTTTTTCAGCACAGCTTGGTCAATCACTAAGGCTCCCATTCCTTGCACAAAATTTTACAACCATGGCAGCCAGCCTTTGAAAAGGAAATATTGCCATAGGGGGAGGCAGCCAACCCATTCACGCTCAACCACTCCACAAGTGTTAAGTAGCTAGCTGGGAAGAACATCATCGAAGGGGAGATGGCTAGAACTTAGGGCATTTTGAGAAATTGATTTGAGAGACTTTTGCTTTCTTCATGAACCCCTCTAGTTGAATTCCACTTTTCATAGCATGTAGCTTTGCCTGTGGAATTCACTATGGCAGGGGGTCAGTACATCCAATATATGACTGTATTTTAAAAGAAGTTGACTAAATGCTAAGAATAAAAATAGCACCACTACTTGTTTGTCAGGATAGGGGAAATGCATCATAAGCTATGAGGTTAAAACACTGCCAGCAGGTACCAAGTTAAGTTGTTTTTTTCCCTTAATCTCTCCATGTTACAGTGGAACCACCACTTAAACATTTTACTTCATCCTGAAATATCAGGTTTGAATTATTTCCAAATGTGGACATTAAGTATAATATATTAGTATGAAGTACTTTGTACTTCAGATAATTTTCTTTCCCATAGTCAGTGTCATCCACACTTCCTTGAGACACATTGAGATTACTACAGAAAAATTACAAAGAATGAAAAGTCAATGCTTAGTTTTTCACTCCCAAATTTAGATCATCAAATCTTTCAAAAAAACAATGTTTTTCAAAGATTAAGCTTTATTTTAAAATATTATGTTCCAGATTTACAAAAAATACAAAGAATGATAAATAATATGCATTCATCCTTCAGCTTAATGAATTAAATGCTTATAAATACACAGTGACCTTCTTTCTCTCTTCATCCACTCACATTCGCTTTTGTCTTCGTTACCCTGAATTAAGTCCCTTTTGGTTTCCATGCATTTTTTAATATAGTCACACAATTTATAATTAAAATATGGATACTGTGTAGTTTATTTCTACTCCCACATTCATTTTCCATGTCTCCTCCCACTGGCTCCCTCCCTCTCTTAATTGACTATTTATATGAGTTTTTCCTGTGGTCACCACCATTTCATTCATTTACTACACATGTGTGTAACAGGTACCATTTCTCTGTCATTTCACAGAGAAGTGTTTGACCAACTAGGCAGAGATAGCTGAGGAGGTGGTTGAATATGCATTTGTGAATTTTATATTTTATTTTATTTATTTATTTATTTATTTATTTATTTATTTATTTATTTATTTATTTTTGCCTTTGTGAATTTTGGAAAGGAGAAGCACCCAGATCTGGAGGTTGCAGAGAGTTAAAGGAGTGAGCGATACTTCGGTATCCCCTCAAATCCAATAAGAAATGCTTTAAACAGATTCTTGTAGCTTAAGAAGACCTGATTTGGGCCATTGTACCTGGTTTGTGAGAGGAAGAGAAGGAGGAGAGAGAACCCTGGGGTGGTTTTAGATTCCATGCAATCACCCGGAGACAGGAGCATGCCTTGCCAGAAAGAAGCAGGACGGAGGTAGGAAGTATACTCAGTGGAGAAAAGAAAACTTCAGATGGGAGTGCTCCCCACACTCTCAGCAGAAAGAGCCTGCCTTTTTTTTTTTTTTTTTTTTTTTTTTTATAGCAAAAGAACTATTGGAGATAGTGAGAAGCTGAGCAAGTAAAAAGGAAACACGTGTCCTTGTCCCTGTCCCCCGTCCCCACTGCCTCCTTCCTACATGGACATTTTCTACCCTTAGCAGGTCTGAACCAGGTCAAGAAAAGTATTTCACTTTGAATGAAGTTCAGATATTTTGTTATTATACTAGACAAATCAGGATATATTAATTACTGAAGTGACATTATTTGAAGGACTAAAGTGATCAGAGGATTTAAAAAAAAAAAAACATTATTACTATCTTAGCGTGAATAGATAAGCTTTCTGGGCCATCTGCCCAAATTTTATTACATGAGAGGAAAATAATGGCCTCATGGACTGGGTATGTGGGCATAATTAGGAGGGGAGAACTGTTTATGATTACAATCTGGGTTTGATTATTCAATTTAATAGTTACAAGGACATGCAAACTGCTCAGAGCATGGAGCCAAAGAGAAACAATTCTAATCCTGTATTTGAGAACTGCTAACAGTGAAAACTTGGGTTCAAGTTTTCACTGGGTCTCAAGATCCTTGGCTGCAAAATTCCAGCCTATAAAAATTAAATATAATTATGTATCTATATAAAGAATTTGACATATTTGTTGCCACAGAGGGAATGCTCAATGTTCTTACATTTATTTTCTATAGCAAAGAACAAAAGGTTTCTCATAGAAAACTTCAGTGATCATCCTGCCACAAAAACACCAAATTCAACAATTATCCACACATGAAAGCACCTTCAAAAGAACAAAAAATGTTAAAATTAATATTAAAACTACTTGGTTTTAATATATCCATTAAACAGGCATTGAAGAAGGCAGAAATGACAGTTTTGCAGTAATACGCCTGTGCCCCAGCTGTGCTTGCCGCCGTGCAGAGTGGAGAGGGCATCTGTGTGCCCAGGAGAGAGAGAGTGAAGTGATTGTGGGGCTTTCAACTAAACTGGGGCCACCCTGAACAGGAGAACACAGCACAGGTCTGAATTCTGCTGGTGCTTATGGAGAGAGCAGTCAGCCAGCCCGGGTAGTGAGAAATTTAACACTCCTAAACTCAAGTTTCAGGAGCTCCAACACCCACCAGTTGACAAAGTAGCCGAGGGTCTGGACTAAATTTGTTGAGGTGGTCAGGCCACAACAGCTGCACGCCTTGTAATCCTGAAATAAAACCAACCTGATCATGGTGTATAATTTTTTTGATGTGTTGTTGAACCTAAATGCTCTTTATTATCCCTCATCTCCCCAATCAATCCTGCTATTCCTTCCATCAACCTAACTTTTAACATGATAGATGTTTAATGTGATACAGGTTCTTTTGTGATGGAAGATGACCATACCACTCAATGTCATTGGTTGTCTACCTGTTTATAATATCTAGATGTGTTTGGTAACCTAGAAAGCATTCCATGTATTTTTGTTTTTACTAAGCAAATATTTATTGAATATACTTAATACTTAGATAGTAGTGAGAAATTTAAGAATATAGCATTTCTTTATAGATTATCTCATAAATTTTCCTAGGAAAGATTTCAAAATAATCAAAGATGCTTCATAAAAGTATCCACAAGAGGAGATACCTTTAATAAGAATAGTTGATCTCAAGCACACGAGTTTACTTTTTTATGTTTCATTTCACTTTTCTCTTTCTTTTCCTGAATTCTGTAACATTTGAGAGATTGGGATTTTCTTCAAAATCTCAGATAAATGTGACTAGTAATCCAAATAGATTTGTCTGATGTTTTTGTTGTCATAGTTGATTTATGTCTAGAACAAACAAACTAAAAAACACTTTTTTTAACTGGGAATTTCTCAGTATACACAATAGTCAGAATATTTTTAAAATTGGTTTGGGATAAAAGGATTCGAGAAAGAAGATGTAATATTTAGCATAAATTTCAGTAACTTTTTTGTCTTATAATGGAATAGTCATGAATATATAAAAATCAGATCAAAGAAGTGATATAAATTTTTAAAATATAAATAAGAAGTAAGCGCCTACCTTTTAATATATTAATGTTCTAATAAAACAAAATGCAAGAGAGCGTGAATTATCAAAATATTTTGTTTTATTGTATATGATTCTGTCTTATTTTTCATATTTAATAATATACAAGGTTAACTTCAAAAATGCTTAGCTAAACTGATAGGAAAAAGGGAGAAGGAACAGTTATGTATTGGGGTTTAAGTCCTCAATCCATCTTTATTTTGTTTTGGAAAACTTGTTCAATAAAGCTCAGAGAATATATCAAATACTGTATATACTCGAGTATAAGCCGAGTTTTTTCGGCACAAAATTTGTGCCGGAAAAACCTGAACTCAGCTTATACTCGGGTCATACAGGTTATTTGATTCCGTGCGCAGGCATCTAATCAAATGCACGTAGTCTCCAGTCGTCTTCTGCCGTCTGCTTGAGGGGGCGGAGCTTCAGCTCAGTCTACAATTCGCGGCTGAGCTGAAGAGGTAGGTGGCTGAACTGAACTGTATTCCACTGTAACCCACAATATTTAATGCACATTTAATTAAGTGAAAACCCCATTTAAGGCAGTAAAGTCTTGTAAATTAATGTTTATAAATCCTGAATCCGTATAATCAGTGGTTTTGGAGTATAAGAATTCAGGATTTTTAACCATTTATTTACAATGCTTTACTGTCTTAAATGGTTAAGCTATGGTTTTCTGCACTTTATTTAAAGTTTTAAAGTTGTTGTTGCTAGTTTACAGTTTTTCTTTAGCAATAAATATTGAAAAGCATTTAACCTACTGATTCCTCAATTATTGTAATTGTTTTGGGTATATATTTT
>CAUYPK010024035.1:0-21223 GCA_963574355.1 Loris lydekkerianus
TTTTTTTTTTTTTTTTTTTTTTTTTTTTTTTTTCGTTTAGATTTTCTCAAAAGCAAACTCAGGCAAGGACTCAGTTGCAAGGAGATTATTTGAAAGTCAATCCCAGGAAACACCAGAAGGAAAATAAGAGCATCAGGACAGGATGACAAGCAAAAAGTCTGGGTTCCTGAGCCACTTACCCCCCTGAGCAGCTGGGCCTCAATCCACTGGGGAGTTTAGGGAATCAGTAAAGCACACCTCAAAGTTATCTCAGCCAGGGGGTGAGGAAGTGGGATATTTATCCACCACTCATTGGTTGGGAGCTACCTCCAAGGGTGCTGTCTCTCTGGGCAGTTTTGTTCTATACTGTCCTTTAGTCAAAATAAAAGAGCCTCCATTCAGTTGTAGGTGTTTGCCTTAAATTTTAAGTCTACATAATCAGGGGAATAATCAGATAAAATGGGCTGGATATTGGCAGCATCTGCTGTACTTGGGCTAATAAAAAATTGGTGAAATGTAGAGTGCTGGCTGCTAGAAATTATAAGAACATGTAACTTTAAGTCGATTTATACTTTCTTGAGGTATAGAATGAGCAAAGCTTACCTTCAGAAACCAGTGCATTTTGAATTGGGTGGTAGATCAGATGGATGCTTTGTAAAGGCCAGAATACCTGCTGAGGGAAATAAAACCCCAAATAAGGCAATAAAAGAGGTGAAACCAGAACTAGGATTAAGTATGAGTTAGAGGCAGTCTTGTGAATGCCCGAGTGGGTGTGGATGTGTGTGCATTAACCCTACATTCAAAAGGCCTTGGAGAGTCAGAAAGGTTTTATTTCCCATTGTGAAAAATTAAATGAGAATATTTAAAATTTAAAAATATTTATATACTTAAGAGTAAGGCAATTATAAACACTTTGGAAGTTTTCCCCCCTCTATTATAATCAGTGAATTTGAATCACGAGCTAACAAATGTCCCCAAGCGATTGCTCTATTTCATTGACAAGGTAACATCTAGAAATCTCTGTTCTGTCCTCTGAATGCTGTAGCAACCCAAGAATATAATGTGGTATCACGTAAATGATTGTGTTCCACCTCTTGACATTTATTTTTAAATTCTACAAAAATACTAGCTCACAGGATGTTGTGTGTGTGTGTGTGTTTTTCTCTCTAGTGTTCTGCTGTTCCCCAGCTGTTTAAAACATTGTGGCTTTGGTATCTTCAAACTACCTCCTGTGATGAAGATTACCTTAACTGCTTGCTTGTGGAACATTTAGTCAGGGACAGAATATTCTGCAACAATTACCAATAGGTGAAGGCTGACATTTTAACATTTGTTTTTCCATTAGCAATTTCTTTTGACATCTTTTTGGCTCTTTCTTTCTTTCTTTTTTTTTTTTTTTTTTTTTTTGGCCTTGAATCCAGAATATCCTTTGAAACTTTGTGAACATCATTCCAACATCCACCTAAAAGACAACATCATGGTCAGAAAAAAGATTGTTTTTTTTTTTTTTTTTTCCTTTCAAACGATACTTAACAACTATTTATTGAGCAACTATTATGTGCCAGACGCTAGTCTAGGTGTAGGGTATGTCAATGTGAATTTATCAGATTGTCCCTATGGTGCCTCCATTCAGTAGAAGAAACAGAAAACAAACACACACACAAAAAAAATAGGTAGTGAGGCAATTTCACATACGGACAATACTATGAAGAAAATAAAGTAGCAACTATAAGAAACCAAGGTTCTCTTTTGCATTTCTTCTCCCCAGAGCTATTGTATGCACGTGTAAAAAGTTCAAATATGTATTCTATCTTCCCGCCCTGTTTAGGCACAAATCATGGCATACTGTACCATACATCCTTTTTTATTACCTCACCTTTTCTACTTGTATACCTAGCCATGTATTTTAGAGATTATTTTATCAGTACTTACTGAACTTCTTCATTCTTGTTTATATTGCTACCAACTATTTCAATGTGCAGTGGCACATAATTCATTCCATCAGGCTATTTTGATGGATATTTAGTTCATTTATAGTGTTTTTCTCTTTCAGCCAATGTTGTAATGAATAACCTTTCCTGTACAACATTTTGCACATGTAAAGGTAATTGTTGAAGAGTTTCCTAGAGGCACAATTGTCGGGTTAAAGGTATGTAATTTTGTAATTGCTAAGAGACTGCACTTTATGTTATGAATTTTATGAATAGGTAACATGCACACATAGTAAATCTTGGAAAGAAAAAAAAACTACATACGATGAACATGAAATCCTTCTTACTCCTCTTTTCTCTCAGCATCAAGTCCTCTCTCCAGAGGCAAAAAGTGTCACTTAAGTCTTGCTTGTTTCTTTTATAGCATTCCAGTGTCTCTCTCCCTCTCTTTCTCTATGTGTGTAGTACACGCTCATGGATATGTTATGTAACATACATACATATACTTTACTGTCTCATCATTGTATATCAGCCACATAGCATCATAACTCTGGATATCATTAGTAAAAGTACTGGTTCCACTGGTTTCTCATAGGGAAGGACAGGTATGGGCATAAATTCTTATGCTGTCATTGGCCTCAGTTTTTTTGAACCCATTCCATAGGTCCTTGTTTCCTTTTGTCCTTAGTGCTTATCAGTCATCCTGGGATGCTCCTTAATCATTACCATTATCCTAGAGAATCCCTCAGCTCTCTGTGTTTGTGTACAGGTATGTTTGCTGGATTTTCTACTACCTGTGTCCTGTGAATTCTTTAGCAAACACTTTCCTCTCTCCTTCAGTGAGGAACATCTTTCATGAGCTCCCTGAGAAAGAGCTTATGGGAGGAATTTTTTTTTTTTTTTTTTTTTTTGAGACCTTAAATGCCTGAAAATATTTTCATTTTATATTTTTACATAATAGATTGCTTGACTTGGTATAGGATTTTAAGAATGAAAATAACTTTCTTTAGCATTTTGTAGATATCCTTCAATTATCTGTGAGCATTTTGCTGTTGAAAATCTTGAACAATTTTGATTACTGATCCTTTGTAAGTGACCTTCTAATTCCTTTCTGAAAGTCTTAGGATATTCTTGTTGATCCTAATGTTTTATTATAATTTCACAAGGATGTACCTTAGTGTGGGTTTATTTTCATTCATTGTGTTTGGCACTAAGGGAAATCCCTTAATGTAAAAACGTATGTCTTTTGGGTCTTGGTAATTTTCTTGGATTATTTCATTGACGATTTCCTCCTTCTACTTTTTCTATTTTGTTTTTCTGGACCTCCTATTATTTAGATTTACATTTTGGGATAGTGTTCTTTCAATTTTGTTACCTTATCACACCTATCTTCTCTCTTTGACTTTTTGCTTGACTTCTAGGAGGTTTTCTCAATTTTACTTCCAAAGCTTTACACTGATATTTTCCTCCTCTGCTCTCCTGTTTTGTTTTGTTTTTTTTTAATTTCAGAAGTTATTTTTAAATCTCTACATATTTCTTTTCTGTAGCATCCTGTTCTTGCCTCATAGAAGCAATATATTATTTTTATCTCACTACATGTGTATATATCCAAGTTTTCTTTTATTACATGAAGAATGGGGTTTGAAAGTCCTATTGAAGTACTGCCAAATCCGCGGCAGCTATGAAATCCCAGGGTCAGAAACCCAAAAGGAGAGCTCAACCAGAGGCCAAGCCAGCCATGGAGAGACCAAAAATCAGCTTCTTAGCTTCCTGCCCTACCTATGTGTCCTTGTCAAGCAAGCAGGTGTGCCAACACCTCTTTGCTCTCCCTGCCCCTGGAGAGAAAGATGATCATGTGGTAGTCTGGTACTATGGATATAAAAGAAAGTTGACTGTGAGACTGTGATGGAAAACTAAGGACTAGAAGGCCTGGAAATGTGATCAGTGACTGAGATTTGAATAACTAGATTAAAAAGTTACCAAGCTTGATTAAATTCACTAGAAGAGAATGATCAAGCTCTGTTCTCTAGGTGGGTTAGTTCAAAGGCAAGAACACACATGCAGTCACAAGAACAAATATAAGTCTCAAGTTTATATTTATATATGAAGAGTGATTCTCTTATCATCCTGTTTTTTATAGATCTGCCTATTTTTGTCAGTGTGTGAGTGATGTTCAAGTCCTCATCTACCTAGTTGAGTTGCTAAAGCTAATAGGAATGCTCTGTGTGTTATTGAGCTTGCCACCTGCCACAAAGGTCACAAATGTTCTTACATCTAGGTGCACATTAAATTTTGGAGACACTTTTTACAAAGCTACTATGACATATTGTTTATACCCCGTTGTAAAAAAAACAAGCCCCCAGCCCTCCAAGCATGAAAGTCCAGATTCATACAAACAGATGAAATAGGGAGTTATTCTCACTGCATAAAAGGATTATTCACATCATTGAATCATCCATCTTATCATTTTAAAAATCAGACTTCCTTAGGAAATATAATATAACCTAATAAGATGTGTGTGACTCTTGTGTAAGGGTCCCTCAGCTGCTGCTGCTTCCCACGTGCCATCCTGTTCACTTGTAATGTGGTACACCTGGGAACAGGCCCTTCTTCCTCCTTGACCTTCCTTCCAAGCACTCCTCATGTTGGCAGGTGGTAGTCTGGATCTACTTGCCGGAGTGCAAACTGAGTGGAACAATAAGAATTCCCAGCCACCTCAAGCTCAGAACCCCCAGTTATCTCATGTGGGGCTTTGGGTGCCATGCCCTATCTCTGGATTGTCACTGGCAGCCCTCTGATGGATGTTGCTTCCCAGTCTCCCACACCTTCCAGAGCATCACAGAATGTCCTTTCTTCGTTCACCTTCAAGGGTCCCCCAGGTTACACCCTCTTAGCATTTATACCCACTCATTTCCATAGGCTTGCCCCACAACAGCAATACCATAGTATTTATAGATGATGTTTACATCTCATGATATTTCTAGAAATTCACTTATTTTAAGACTGTACAACTGTGTTAGTAATAACTGATACTTAACTGAGCACTTATAGTGTACTAAGTTGTTCTAGTGTTTTACAAATGTTAACTCATTGCTCAATAAATGTTGGCTGTTTTCATCCATTCTATTTATCCAGGTGGTCTCCTCCTGTCACCGTGATTCTTCCATCCTGGTGAATGCATTCCTTTTCTAAGCTTCTGGTTCACAGGACTTACTCATCTGTCCTCTAACTAAATCAAGCTTTAATGCTTAGTTGTAGTTTCTTTAATCCCTGTCTGCAGTTTCTGCCACATTTCTTCCCTCCGTATCTTCTTCTCTTCTACACATCTTGCCCCTCAATTGTAATAGAAGTATGTATCATACACATGATTTGATTTCCAGAATAATTTTTTACTGTCATAGATTCATATGATTTTGGAAGTGGAAGAAACATCACAAAACTTTTTGTGTTTTGAAGATATGAACACTGACATAGAGAGGTGAGGTTACTTGCCCAAAGTTGCATAGCTGATTTAATTGTTCAGCTGATCTTGGTCTTCAGAAAGGCTTTCCTCCAAGTCCCTCATACTGCTCCTTGCTCAGTAAAAGAGAAAAAAACCTTCATCTTAAAGTGCATTTTAAATCATAAATTGGCTTAAAAAAGTCAGTCTCTTTCTTTCTCACTTCCTTGCTCTCTCTCTGTTCCTTGATTTATCCTTCTGTCATCTGAATTTCTTAGGTAAGTTTTCTCAAAGTGCACTTGGGAATAGCTGTTATGGGATCCTATTAGTTATATTGCCAATTTATATGGCAGTCTTCATTGATCATGTGACTACTATGCCTGTTTACTTATAAATGTTATAAATGATGAAAAGTGCAGGGACTATTTGGAAGAACTGCAGATGCTACTGTGTATGTTATTATTCAATTGCAGAGTTTTATGCATTTTTGGGATTTATTTATCTTTTTGAAAGATTAGAAGTTTTAAGATGTGTGAAAATGATTGATCCACGTACAACTCCAAAAATCTGTAGAAGAAATGTTAATGAGGAAAAATCAAATGAACTATTACACTAAAATAAGACTCACTGTTGATGGTGAAGATGGAGAGAAAAAAAATGAATAATGAGAAAAATAATTGGAAACAATAAGGACAATAAAATGCTACAGGTGATGAAACAGTATACAATCTCGAGAGCATTGCATAGAAAATTGGTTAAAACTTATTTTGAAAATGGAGGATTTGGGAATAATTTTTACATATATTGAATAAATTCCCTCAATGTTGTCAAAATGGAAAGGTTTCTCTGAGACTGCTGTCTGAGGGAGCCACTGAAAAGTAAAAGTATTGCAAATGCATGTGAAGAGAACAGCCTACAAGGTATGTACTGAAAAGTACAACTTAGCAATGACTTTTACATCACAGGCTGCCAAGATCGAGTCACCATCTCGAAACGCTGCAGGCTATTTTCAAATATTTGGTCATATTAAAAAATACATCAATATTTTATTAATAGCTGTTAAGTTTTGCTTAATGCATATGGTAGGCAGCGTATGGCTAGGTTATTAGTTCCCAAACAAGAAAATGAAAACTCCAGTAGGTGTTTGGCAGAGCCACTAACTGACTAGGACCCCACAGTCTGGAATTCTGACCCAGCCAATAGCAGCATCAGAGTAAGAAGAGCAGAAGGAACAATAGTTGGACCCAAAGCCAAGAGCATACAAAAATTTAATTTCTTTTTTAGGGCTCTTTTGTCCCTCTGTTGGCTTCAGGATCAAGACTGAGTTTGGGCATTAAGTTTCAGGTGGAACCCTGATTAAACTTGTAGATTTATGGAGCGGTGTGGAGAGCAACCAGGATGGTAGGTTATCTAGTGGCTATGTCACAGGAGGAAAGTTTCAGAAGCTGGATTCACCACACACAGGGAGTCATGATGCTCCTGCAATATGCCAGGGACTACACCGTGCTGTGGGGATGTGGTCAAGAACAAAGCAGTACAAACCCCTCCTTTAAGGAGCTACATTTTAGGCTTGGTGCCTATAGCTCAGGGGTTAGGGTGCCAGCCACATACACTGGGGCTGGTAGGTTCGAATCCAGCCAGGGTCTGCTAAACAACAATGACCAAAAAAAAAAAAAAAAAAAGAAAAAGAAAGAAAAGAAACGAAAAAATAGCCAAGCACTGTGGTGGGTGCCTGTAGTCCAAGCTGCTTGGGAGGCTGAGGCAAGAGAGGGCATTCTAGGCAGAGGGTGTGTATTAAGGTTCACATGGGAGAGCAAGATGGATTTGGGAAATCAAAGTGATTCAGAGTTGATAGATTTCCTGTGAAAGGTAAGGAATGATGGACAAAGAAGCCAGAAGCAGATAATGATGGACTCACAAGGTTTAAAAATTGAGCTTTACTTTGAAGGCAGTAAGAAGTTATCTGAGGGTTTTTTTTTTTTAAAGAAGATGTTTATGTTGGAAATATTATTCATATTAATGTATTATAAGTGGATGGGAGGAGGTAGGACTGGAGGCAGGAAGGTCTCATAGGACACTAGGAACCATTCACAGGAGAGGTTGTCAGGAAAGCAATGATGCAGCGAGGGGGAAGCCACTCCATGGTTGACAGAGGTAGGCTTGGCACAACCTAATGTTTGATAACATCTTCAAGTATTTGCAAGATTGTCACTTGGAGGTTCTTATGGGTCTGAGAAAGAAGGGGCACCAGGGGGTGGAACTGAATTTTATCACCAGGCAGAACTTCCAAACACTGAGCATGGCTCACCAATGAGATGGGCTGGCGTGGGAGGCCCTAGGTCCTGGTAAGCAACAGGAGATTTTGAGGAGGAACCAGGACAAGTGTCTGTCAGAGATGATGAAGAAGATACTTCTGCATGTCACTGGTCTAGTAGACTTAAATTCTGAGATTTTACTTAAATTCCAAGATTCTATTCTGGTTGACAGGACTCTGTGTGGCTTCCCCCAACATGTCTCCAGGACAGCAATAATGTCTGGATAATCATCCTAGAACTCTTGGCTTGATGGATCTGCACTTCTTATTCTGAAGTGGAAGTATGTAAGGAAACAGGGAGAGGACCAGAGAAGGAATTAAGAAATTAAAATATGTTTTCTTCTATGAAAATCATTTCAAGTTTATTTACTTTGTCTGCCCATCCTGGTGACTCTGGGATGCAGCAGTGAGGCTGTGAATGGGACCCAAGTTTCTCAGTGCTGTGCTCACTAGATTTATTGCCTCCAAATGATAAGATCTAGTTTGAGTAAGCATTAATAGCATAAAAGCTATGAAGTTTCTTAACTCTCATTTCCCGAGATGTTGCTGAAACAATATAATATAAACCAGACAAAACATCAAGGGAAATTCCATGACAATCAAACCACAGTATAGACACATCACTTTAGGTCATGGTACTCCCAAGTCTCTAACTCATCAACTCCTATTGGGGTTTCTTCTGTATTGAA
Organism: Loris lydekkerianus; assembly: GCA_963574355.1. NCBI lineage: Eukaryota > Metazoa > Chordata > Mammalia > Primates > Lorisidae > Loris > Loris lydekkerianus. The sequence goes on from CAUYPK010024035.1 coordinate 8,353, forward strand.
CAAATTGAGTCATATTCTTTCTCCTTTCCCTCATCCTAATTCATAATAGTTGCCTTGCCCAGTGTAATTTGGATGTTTCTATGATACTTATTTTAACTAGGGTATAAATATACCCAGATTTTGGATACATCAACCCTCTCAACGAAATAGGAATATTCTATGACAGAAAGCTAAACTTTGGAGAATATTATGATCCTTAATGATTTTTAGAAAACTGTCACTGCCATTATTTTATGTGCCTAGGAGACAGAGCTTGCCCCTTTATGCCAGGCACCAAAATTCTTCTCACCTTCCTTCACTACTACTGTGCAGACACAAAGTCAAGTCCACTAAAGAGGAAGGATGCCGCAGACTTTGAAATGGGAACCAGAAGAGACTGAGAAACACCCCGCTTTGGTGGCAGTGGTGGGGAACAAGACTGAATTTCCAGGAAAGTGGCAAAAGGGAGGTCATGATGGACTCCACACCCCCTGCCAGCAGGCTGGGGGGACAGGCACAGGAAATGGAGACCTTGGCAGTTCATTACCTTGATCCAATGTGGTGTTCTCTCTGAATTGTTTGTGACAGTTGTGGTTCTCCTTTGGTGAGAACTGCCAGAATACCCAGTATTCTTATAATAAATTCAATTTTTGCTTTAAACCAACCAGTGTTCATTTCTATTTCTTGCAACTAATAATGTTAATCAAACAGGCTCATGCAAAGGAATACTGTGCTCTAATGATCTAATTCTAGAGCAGTAAACAAGAAAAAAGTTACACTGTAAGTGCTTTCTTTGTTTTCTACTAAACTCCTCCTAATTAATAAATTAATCACTCACACGATATATAGGAAACAAGATGAAGAGAGTTGAGTGTAAATGAGTTGCTTGCTGTTCTACTGTTCTAACTGGGCAAAGGATTCTAGCAAAAAATGCATGGTATTTAAACTAATTAATATTAAAGAATAAATTATTCTATGACTAATTTGCATTTGAAAATAGAAGCTTGTATTTCAACCAAATCTTTAATTAAAGCAGAGTGAAAAACATTTTTAGATAAATTAATTGGGTGAGTTATCTCATTCAACTTCAAATTTCCTAGCTACCCAGAATAGTATTCCATATAGGAACAGATATGAAGAAAGAGATGGCCTAGGAAGGGGCCATCTTGTTTCCTCCGGAGATTCCTTCACCAGAGTTTCCCCCCAAAGAATAGAGTCCTTTGGTTTACTTTGGACTATGAAATCAGAGCCAGGTTGTTAGATAATTAAATATCCTGGGAAAACACCTGAAATTTCCCTGACCACAATGGAACATGGGCAGCTTGGACTTTTGTTGTAACTATTCTGTTGACACCTTGACTGCTAGAATGAATAGTGGAGTTAAGAAAATTGTGTGACTGCCATTTTTTTTTTCTGATTAAGATATTTGTTTTTCATTGGTTTTTATTTGTTTAATTAGCATTATCATTAACAAAAATTTGGTCTTTAGTTTCTTCTAGTGAAATAATTTAAAAGAAAAATTTGATTTCTTCATTCATTCATTCATTCATTCACTCACTCATTCAACTAAACACATGTACTGACCACTCACAATGTGGCAGATTCTGTGCTGGGCCTTAAGGATTCCAAGATAAGACACATCCCACATCTCCAGGAACTCACAGCCATGGAAAGATGTTTAGGCTTAATTATGCTACATGGTATTTTTTAGTTGCATGCACTAAAATAGCTTTAAATTCTTGCTACCATTTTAGAATGGCACTGGAAGGACTTCAGGGGTTGTGCTTGCTGTGGGGGAATGACTCATGTAATTCTCATTAGTGCAAATGGGAAAGAGGTGTGAATCCACAATGATCTAGCTGAGAAAACAAACACTCCTTCTTTGACTTCTGTTGTTTGTTTATATTTGCTCTGGGTTGAGTCAGGGAAATAATCAGGAAAATTACATGTGTTCAATCTCCCTGTTGCTCCAGAACCCTTGAAGTGTCTAATCGCAGTTAATGATTAAAACAAAGCAAGAAGATTCAAATGCTGAATTTAAGTACTCTCAAGAGGGAAAGAAATTCTTTGATGAGGAAAATATGAGGAATGCTTTGTGGGAGATAAATTTTTGCAGACAGAAACATGGACTATGCAGGGAGAGTGGCCTTTTAAAATGAATGTGGATTATAGTGGGTCAATAACATTATTTATAAGGCTTCTGTAGTGTTCCTAGCTCTGTGTTAGACCATATTGGTGGGATACAGAAAAAAATAAACAAATCATGTGTGATGGAAAAAACAAACCAATCTGGGAGCTGTGGTTTAAAATGGGACAGGGTATTTGAAATAAGAGCAATGACAGAAGTTTTAGGACACGTGGTCAATGTTTCAAGTAATATCAGTTAGGGTAGATTGAACTATGATGTAGTAACAAATAACCCCCAAATCTTAGTGGTTTATAACAACAAGCCCTTTCCCCTATCTCTTTGGTCTGGGACCCAGGTTGATGGAGCAGCCATTAGAGGTTGAGTATCTCTTATCCAAAATGTTTGCGACCAGAGGTGTTTTGGATTTCAGAATTTTTTTAAATTTTGGAATATCTGCATATACATAATGAGATACCTTGGACAGGAGACCCAAGTCTAAACATATAATTTGTTTCTGTTTCATATATGCCATGTATACATAGCCTGAAGGTAATTTTATTTTTCCTTTGGGGATACTAAATAAATAAATTGTATGTTGTTTACCTGCATTTTGACTGGAAATCAGGTGTGTGATTTCCACTTGGTGATGGTGTGCTGCTGTTTAAAGTTTTGGATTTTGGACTTTTAGATTAAGAACATTCAACCTTGAATATTAGTATAAAGGGATAGAGAGAAAGCTTTGTAAGTCATGCACTGACAATAAATATTTTTTTAACAACTCATTGGCAAGAACTAGTCTTATGTTTCCACTTAGCCATAGACTTATAAATACAATCTTAGTTATGTGCCCAGAAAGCAGACAGCTGAAAATATTAGGTGAACACTGCTAATGACTATGACTCAGCAGGCCTCACAAGGCAGTGTGCCCAAATGTGCTCACATTAAATTTGAATTCAACTCAATGCCCTGGTGTGAGATTTTACTATTGGCTTACTCCTGAGTGTGCATTGGAATCACCTGGAGGGCTTGTTAAACCATAGCTCCCTGTTTCCCCATCCCCAGAGTTCTGGGTTCAGTAAGCGTGGGGTGGAACCCCAAATTTTGCATTCCTAAAAAGTTCTCGGGATGCTGATGCTGCTTATCTGGAAACTGCATACAGAGAACCGCTGGTCTTGGAAAATCCAGTGGATATTTTCTTTCTTTGTCTGGTCAAGCCTTCACTAAAATTATAGATGTGTGTTCTGGGGAATGAACGGAAGGTCTGTATACTCCAGCAGAGGGGCAGCTGATTTCAGAATCTATCAGGGGTCCTCAAACTGTGGCCCGCGAGCCACATGAAGCAGTGTGATTGTATTTGTTTCCGTTTTTTTTTTTTTTTTACTTCAAAGTAAGATATGTGCGGTGTGCATAGGAATTTGTTCATATATATTTTTTAAACTATAGTCCGGCCCTCCAATGGTCTGAGGGACAGGGAACTAGCTCCCTGTTTAAAAAGTTTGAGGACCCCTGATAGAGGCTCAGACCCAGCTTCACCAGGGGGCTTAAGGACTGGCCTCTCTGCTTTTTGGATGCCTCTTTATGGCAGAGGCCATCTTTCTCTTACTGGCTGAAACTTTTTTGTAGATTCCACGATAAAGATAGTAAAACTCAGACAGTATGTCCTTCCTCTTTCTAGAGTCGGTTTTCCAAGTTCTCATTTTCTCCCTTGGGATCTTCTTCTTTCTAGGTTCATTGACAATTAAAAATAAATCCATGTCTTGATTGGGATACTCCGACTAAAACCCTTTGCAGAAGAAAATACTAATGCCACATCCTTAAAAAGGAAATAGAAAGTGAGGAAGGAAGAGGTGGGAGGCTATTTCCATTGCATCTCCCCCCGCCCTCCCTCTGCATTACAAAGGAAACATGGCTCCTTTCATTTTATGTGTTTTCTTGGATCTCAGTTGTTTAGGTTTAAGTAAAACCACAGGTGGGTCATTAGCCCTTCAGTTGTGGGTGGATGTGCATTCATATTCCTTTCTGATTACTGTATGTTTATGTTTTTTCTTTTTCTGCTGTGCTGGCTAGTGCCTCAAAGCCAATACAAAAGAGAAAGATGCAGTCATCCTTGTCTTATCTCTTGACAGAAAAGAGAATGACTTTAATATTTCACTATTGCATGATATTTATGGTAAATACACTTGATCAGATTAAGGATGTTTCTTTCCCTCTCTTCCCATTTTAATGTTTCTGTCATGAATGAGTGTTAATTTTCAAATGCATTTCCTGCATCTATTGAGATCCTACTTTAAGAAAAATCTGTTTTTGTGGTACATTACAAGAACAACTTGTATAATGTCAAATCAAACTGAAATTAACAGAATAAATCGATTTAGTCACAATATTTTATAAATTGAGAGGTTTAGCTTGCTGGTATTTTTGTTTAGAATTTTGCATCTTTGCTCATGAATGAAATTGACTTATAATTTTCTTTTCTTATATTATCCATGTCATATTTTGATATTAAGAGTAAAACATTTGTGTGTGTTTATAAAATATACTGCTATTGAAGGTGATTATCACTGAGAAAATTATAGGTGATTTTGTTTTCTTTCTAATTTTCTGCATTTTCTACTTTCTCCCATAAAAAGGTATTATGCATGTATATGATCACAAATCATTCATTCAAACACAGACATGATCATAAATACATGCATGTAGCCTAATGGAGGGTTTGATTGTTGATTCCAAGATATTGGATCCCTCAAAGGGATCGGGTGAACCCTCAAAAGGAGCCTGGACTGCTAGAATGTAATACAGTAGAAAGTAGGGGACTTGGAGGCCCAGATTTAAACTTATAACTAGTTATTTAACCTTGGGCCATTCACCTACTTCCTCTGAACTTTCATTTTTTTCACTTGTAAAATGAGAGATCTAATTCATACTCATGGTTACCTTGTAGAGTTGTGGATCATTTTAAAGTATTATGAAGGTGCTTTAAGACTTAATTTGTCTGTACACACCTATGTATATAAACATATACATATCAAATATATAATGTATTTACAGGTAGAGTGAAAAGGAACCGATTTAAGGGACTCAAATAAAAGTTGATAACGGCCTAATTTGGCCAGTTCCTTATTAGGGAGCATCTGAAGATCTGGTTGCTCCCCAGTTGAATCAGGGTCACAGTTTAGAAGAGAAGTTACACAGTTACACAGAGCTGCAGTGTGGCCTCCGCAGTAATTTGCCACCTTCACTGAAACTTGAGGTCAGGAGTCATTCTTATTTTGTGCTTCTTTCTCTGTACCTATCAGAACAATATTTTCCAAGAATTGTTCATTCAAGTTTTGTGGTTTATTGGCTAGTGAAAGTTCACAAGGTGGAAGAGGTGGTTGGCAAAAATAAAGAACAGAGGTCAAAGGTAAAAGGCAAGAGGAGACTGAGGTTCCTTTATTGTAACTGGTTTAGTCCTTTTCCAATAAACAGGTAGAGGCAGAGACAATGATAGATAAATAGATACAAGAAGGAAAATAAAAATAAAATTATTAATATAAGCAGCAGTATTCACAGCTGTCCTCACTTACACCTTTCTCTTTCCCCCTGGCACACACATAGCTCCCTATGGCTCCTGGTGAGTTATACCGAGGCCTCTGCACAGCACTGGTAGACATGACATGCAATGGAGAAGGGACAAAATATAAAGGTGATAAATGTCTCAATTGTTTGGTTTTGTTTGTTTGTTTGTTTTTTTAAAGAGGGAAAGACAGGAAGAGGGAGAAAAGTTACCAGAATTGGAATTGGGAGAGCTTGGAGGTATGGGGAAAAAGAGCAGGAAGGAAAGTTTGGGGGAACAGCTTTCATTCCTGCGAATGATACTGAGAAGGCAGAGATGGGGAGAGAACATTACAGAAATGGTTTCTTGGGCATAAAGTTTTAATAGCCTGAGAAAAGATGTGAATTTCTTGTTGTTTGCTGATTTGAACTATTAATATATTTCTTTTAAATATGCCACACCCTTCCTCCTCCCCCCCCTCTCTCGCACCTCTTCCCTCCCCCTCCCTAGATTATACTTGTGTTTTTCTTTCGAGGTGGAGGAGGGTGATTGTTGGGATCTCACCTAATGTGCATAAAGTGAGGGTGTTCAGCATGCCTCCTGGGTGAAGGGCTCACCAACAACTTGAACTTTACCTCAGACATGAAAACAATGTAACCTAAACATTTATACCCTCACATCAATCTGAAATAAAAAAGAAAAAAATATGACACATTCTCCAGGCCGAACCAAACAGAACCTCAGTTACATTTAGGTTATTCATACAAATTTGCTTTGGAAATAGAAGGCTTAAACAAAACTGTACACATTTATAGGTTTTCCTTTTCTTACCTGGGATATTAGACAGGTAATTAGTCTGTGATATAAGGAGACAAGGAGAGACAAATCTTGCTGAATTATTCCCATCAGTCATTATTGTTGATCAAAGTAGAGCTATTTAGTACAAATACAAGACAGGAATTTCCCCCTGAACTCACATCAGTTCTGTAAGAATGCCCCTCTGTGGCCCAAATCTCATCAAAATAATTCTTATTCACTTTTGTAATGTCACCACATGCTCAAGGGTTACTTTTTATTCAATATTTCCCCCATATTGTGTTTTCCCTGTGGCAGAAAAGATATCTAACTTCAAAATGCTGAGGAAAGAAGAAAAATACATGGGGAAAAACGAGCTTTGAACATGCTGAGTAAATAAAAAGATCAGATGGTGCTGGTGTCCTGCCTAAATATCCTTGGCACGTGCCTTTCTCGCGCACACCCCCTCCTACTGCAAGGACCTCCAGCTCTCCATGGGAGGGCTTTCTCTTGGCCTGTTTGGGGAGAGTCAGAACAGTTGGCTATGAATATCTCTGGGGACAGCTTAGAATTAATGATAAATGGGGGTTGGTGGGTGAAAATCCCCGCCTTTTTGCTCCTTGCTGGGTATAATTAAAAAGGTCCTATACTCTCCATCAGATTCTATCAATTGGGGTTGAGCCTTTTCTGTCCTTGTGGTAATTTACTTGATAATATATCCTTTATGGGTTTCCTTCCTTCCCCCTTCCTTTTTAGTGAGAACTATTGGCCCTGATATTCTTGTCTTAGGGTTGGCTTCTGGGAGCAGCTCTCCCAAGAAAGACAGGCATAGAAAGCATTTGGAGGGGAGGAGGAACATCAGAGACAAGCTCCCACCTTTTTCATTGTGCCTCAGTTCAGATCTTTTCCTTCTCGTGAGTTCTTTTCCTGGAGTTAGGTTTTGCAAGAACAGCATTGTTCTGCATAAGCCAGTTGAAATAAAGACAAAATTACTGCATGATGAGCATCTAATGGATGAGCTATTATAATGAAAGGGACAAAGACTTAAGAGGAAAGTTTGTGCTTTCTCTAGCACTCTGAGAACAAAAAGTTCACCTCTGATTGATCTCTTTCTTAACATTCTCCTTGCTCCCTAAACCCCTCACTTCATAAATCCAGGCAGCTATCTATCTCAGCTTTCAGACCCAGACTGTCTCCCAGAAAACTTTGACAAGAAATGCGTTTTTAAAGATTTAATGTAGTGTTTTCTATTTATATTTGGTGTTCAAATCGTTTGTCAGAGCCTTTCCTAGGGTAGTGAAGTAGTAGTCAGAAAACAAATAGTGAGGGGGCTGCCCCTGACAGTTAATGTTTAGTACCTTCTGAGATCACAGAGAAATTAAAGAATGATTCCTCATGGTTGCTGGTAACTGTGGTATCAGCAGAATACACTTATACACATCATTAAATGGCAATTTTTTGAAACTCATTAGTTTTTGGATTTTTAAAAATTAATTAATTAATTATTTTTAGAGCTACATTGGGTTTAAGTTTATTCTTCTTACATCTTAAAAAAAAAATGTGCAACCATGTTTCAGGGTGCACAAGCTACTATGAACTCTGCTGCTAGGTGGAATTCAAAGTGGTACCATGATAATCATTTTCCATCTTGAGATTGAGGCCATCCACAGGGACCCCTTGAGGCTATTCCTCTTTCTCCAAGCTCCATAATTATTACTTTGTACTCTTCATTACTGTTTCTGCCTCCTTCTTGGAATAGTGAACTCTTCTAAGGATATCGCTATGTCTGAGTCATCCGTAGATTCCAGACAACAGTGAACACATAGTGAGTGCTCAATAAATGGTTGTCAAGTTGAATTTGCAAGAACTTCATGCATCCATCTGAATATAGATAATAGATATGGTAATTGAAAATGACTTTCACTTTTTCATGAAGGCAACTGGCCACGGATCTTGGCTTTCACAAACTTTAATTATTAATTTGGGCAATTGGTATAAAAAACCTGCAGTTCTTCAGGTCTTAGTAATTATTTATTTATTTTTCTTCATTTTCGAACCCACCACAAAATAAAGTACGTGGCTGACGCCTTAACCACTGAGCTAGAGACACCGAGTCAAGTCTTAGTAATTATTTTACAATTTGGACTTGTCACTATTTCATGTTGTCCTTCTTCTATTTCTTTTTATTATTAATAGTATTTTCTATATTTCCAAAGGAAAAAAAAAACTTTTTGGAAGGCCAAAAGGAATTAAAATATAAGTTAAGGTTGATGCTTAAAGTTTCAGAAAAGGAAGAAGATAATTTCAAAAGTAAAATAATGTATGTTTGTGAAAGATTATGTGAAGTCAGTTCCATTTAGGCAATGTTAATTAGCACTATTAGCAAAGAACTGTGATAAGCATTTGGAGGGATGCAAAAGTTAATAATAATTCTCAAGAAGCAACTGAAAACTTTAAAAGGTGATTATCTTTACTTACTTAGCACAATGACTGATAGAGTGAGTGGGCCAGGTTTTGGAAATGACAAATTAAAAAAATTATATACATAGTATTTGTGAAAATAGAAAATAGACTACACATGTATTTATATAATATTTTTTAAAAGGTAAAAGAAAGCTTAAGAAGACTCCAGAAATGAGAGGTGGGACTGGAGAAGATTTTTTTTACAACCTTCTAAGCAGGTTATAATTTGCAATATTTCTATGAGTATGTGCACTGTTTTTATAATAAAAATGTTTTTAAAAGTAAAATAAATAGTTTTCAGTCCTCAGAGAACTTAACATGTCATTGCAGAACTTTAATGCATTATCTGCTGGGGTGGATGGTTTGCAGAGGCGGCTGCCACGCATTTCTTCCCTTCCTGCACGTGCACGTCAGTCCCCCTAGCAAGAGTGGAGCCCACTTTCCCTACCCTTGTGACTTGCAATTCATGTGATGCTGACCCAGTTCTGAACCTAGTATTTAAAAAGCCTGGTAGACTTTGCTTTAGCTCAGGGGAAGCCAGAGGCCATGTAGGACATGTAACTCATCCAAGACCACTTGCTGTGGGAAAGCGCAAGCTAGTCACACGGAGAGGCCAGTTGAAAGATATGTTAGTTTCCTGTGAATTCCATAACAAATTACAGCACACTTTGTGGCTTAAAATGACAGGAATTCATTCTCTCCTAGTTCTGGAGGCCAGAAGTTTGAAATTAAGATGTTGGCAGGGCCAGGCTCTCTTTGCATCTTCCCCAGAGGAGAAACCGATTCTTACCTCTTTCAGCTTCTGCTGGCATTGCTTGACTTGTGATCACATCACTCTAATCTCTGCCTCTGTCCTCACATCCTCTCTTCTGTGGCTGTCTCAGTGTGAAAACCTTTTCTGCCTGTCTCTTACAGGAGTACGTGTGACTTGCATTAAGGGATCCACAGAATAATTCAGGATAAACCCCTGTTCTCAGAATCCTTAATTTAATTGTATCTTTCCCCACATAAGGTAATAGCTACAGTTTCTGGAGATTAGAAAGTAAATAAATTTGGGGAAGAATTTTTTTTTTCCTAGCCTACCACAGAATAGTACTGAAGTGTTACCTTTGTTGTTGTTGTTGTTGTTGTTTTCCTAATTCAGGTAAACTTTCAGCTGAATGTAGCCAAGTGAGTGATGCCCCCTGAAGGCAGGTACATGAACCACCCAGCTGAACCCAGTCAACACATATTCAGAAGAAATAATAAATCATTATTTTTAGCCACAAATTTTGTGGTAGTTTGTTAAGCAGAAGTAGATAAGTGAAACATACAGTATACTCATAAGTATACTCATATTTCTAGATGTATTAAAGAAAATTGTTTTTTCCTCCTTATCAACATTTTAACTCCTTTGAATTTTTCTCTTATGTTTAGGTTTAACAGTAAAGTGAAGAATAAAGATTTCTTTTTCTTCTTTTTTTTCTTCTACATCTGTCTATTCTTCTAGCTCTTTCTTCCCTCTTAAGCTACACAGTAGTTAATTAATTCCTTGGGTCTTATTCCAGCCCTTTATTCTCCTTGCAAGTCTCTCAGGTTCTGTTTATACAGCATCACCCATATTGTACACACAGAAATCATTCTGGGCTAGACTGGAATTCTCAGTTTAACACCTCCCAGCTATGTGATCTTGGCCAATTTCTTTCTCTGAGCCTCCAGGAAACTGGGGTAGTTCACAGGGTGCTGGGCAGGGGTTGAGGGCTTGCAGGCAATGCCTAGCACATAGCAAGGTCTTATTAAATATTAGGTCTTATCATTCCCTTCCCCACTCTTGTGGAACTAATTGGAACTAGCCTTCCTATTTATGCCAGGAAACAGTGTGAGTGGAAGGAAGAAAGAATTGGCTAGAAAGAGAGGAGACCCAGAAGGGTTGGAAAAACCTCAAACCAGGGAACAAATCAGTGAAGACTGGTTTCTACATATAGAACAGAGAAATGCTGGTCTGGGCGCTCCCAGGCCCCACTTAGACTTTGGGCATCTTCCCCCACACTTCTGCCCAGGATCTTATTTTTCTGAGACTGCAAGTACTTAATATCCTCCTCACTTACCGCCCCCTCCTATATCTCTCCCCCTTGGATTTGTTTCTTATCTATTTTCAGCCAGGCAGGATGCGGAAGGGGATAAGAATCCAGTCCACTTCATGCATGAGTGTAGATGTCTGCTTTCCAGAGCCTGGAGCTGGAGGCACAAACACCGGGGGAGAGCAGCTGTCAAGAAGACATAATCCTGTTCACAAATGACGGCTTCTGTGTTGTTTAGCTTTGTTGGGCGTGAGAGGAGACCCTACTATAAGATCTGTTGATTTTCTCCTAGTGCAGCTGACAGCAACAAGGGCCTGTGAATTTCCTAACACTTGCCCTTCAAGGTAAGGAGCCTTGTTCGGCATCTCTAGTGAGACACTGCCGAGGGGAGTCACATGCAAGAAGATGATCTCTTATCCTGGCTAGAAATGAGCTACATGACTATACATTCATTGATACTGTGCAGGGACCCAAGTGAAAATGGTAAGCCCCCTTGTCTTGTGTCAGATCGTAAGAGCTGGGTTAGAATACTTAAAGCTCAAAGTATTTGATTTTTGAGCCTGTTTCCTCATCTGAAGAATGAGGATGCTGCCTACTCCACAGCACTGCAGTGAGTTTTAAGTGTAGAGAAAGCACCTGGCATGTGGTTGTTGCCCCACACACATTTGTAAGATGAAGGACTCGTATGTGGGTGGTACTCTTTAAATACTCCCCCTACCCCAGGAAGGGAGGACAGAGAGCAGACGGGGGGTACAGGGGTGGGGAGGGGAGGGAAAAGCCATTTCCACCTATATTCATTCAGACCCCAGGGGTTCGCACTAAAAAATTTATAGGAACCAAACAGGTCAAATGAGGTTCAAATTTTTGATCACATCTCACATGGGAAGGTGGTGTCTATGTCCCTTCCATGTGAAATAGGGTGGCTTATAGATGCTTCAGCCAGCACAGTATAACTCTGAAAGTAGGTTATAAAAGACCACTCAGGACCACCTGCTCCTAGTTTTCTTAGGATGCTCTTCCCATATGGGAAACCCAGCTAACATGTAATAAGTCTGCGATGACCCTCCTTGGACTGCCATGCTACAGAGGCCACAAACACATGCTCCAATACACAGCCCCGGTTGACCTTGCCCCCCAGCCAATGTTAACTATATCAACCACAGTTGTGGTGGCAGCCATCTTGGACTCCCTCACATTCCCCCCAGCTGAAACTTCAGTTGACTGCAGACCAGCCAACATCTGAGTGTAACTACAAAGTCATGAGGAAAATAAATGGATGTTTTAAACCAGGGGTCCTCAAACTTTTTAAACAGGGGACCAGTTCACTGTCCCTCAGACCATTGGAGGGCCGGACTATATAAGATATGCACATATCTAATTTTGAAGTAAAAAACAAATACAATATTTAACATGAAGAACAAGTAAAGTTAAATCAACAAACTTACCAGTATTTCAATGGGAACTATGGGCCTGCTTTTTTTTTTTTTTTTTTTTTTTTATTAAATCATAGCTGCATACATTGATATGGTCATGGGGCATCATACACTAGCTTCACAGACCATTTGAAACATTTTCATCACAATAGTTAACATAGCCTTCCTGGCATTTTCCCAGTTACCATGCCAAGATGTTTATATTCCACATTTACTAAGTTTCACATATACCCTTGTTAGATGCCCTGCAGGTATAATTCCACCAGTACCCCTCCCTCCACCCACATCCTCCCACCCTCCTCTCCCTTTCCCCCTTTCCCCTATTCTTAGGTTGTAACTGGGTTATAGCTTTCATATGAAAGCCATAAATTAGTTTCATAGTAGGGCTGAGTACATTGGATACTTTTTTTTCCATTCTTGAGATACTTTACTAAGAAGAATATGTTCCAGCTCCATCCATGTAAACATGAAAGAGGTA
>CAUYPK010024038.1:0-12906 GCA_963574355.1 Loris lydekkerianus
AATTTATAAAACATAAAACTGGAAAAAGCCAAAAAAAAACTTTTTTTTTTTTATTTTAACACACAACCAGTGACCAAGTTTGCCACCCCTAACCTTAGTAACACAAAAATTTTAAAACAAAAAAAAAAAAAAAAAAAAAAAAAAAACAGATCCAATGTAAATATGTTTCCATAGTTAGGAAAATTGCTTGCTGAGTAAATATTTAAAGAAGACACGGCTTGAGAGAAGCTGTTTTGTTAGAGCCCAGGCTCAAATCTTTTTTTTAGTTGTCAGTTCACTTTCCCTGTCCTTTTGTCTTCTGATCCCTAAGAGGAGAACTCCATAGACTTGTTTTATGATTAAATCTGTTAATACATGTGATATACTCAAAAGAGAATGGGCCACAGAGAATGAGCTCAGTAACTATATTCCACTGCCATCAACAGATGACGCTAATGCGGTTTTCTACACTCTTCCCGAAGACTGCCTAATTTCAGTGTTATTTTCCTGGGTAAGCTTTTATATCTTTGAGAAGCCCATACCCCACTTCCGCGAGTTTTGCAAAGATCTGTCAAATGAAAGCACATCAACTCACTTTGAAATGAATAAAGCACTATGTAAATGAAAGGTGGGATAATTATGGGAAAGGCGTCATCTCGAGTGGTGTTTATACAGCAGCATCTCTGAAACGAGCATCAGATTTTTCTCTAGGCAGTTATGGCTCCTGCAGAAACAAACACAGATGGTGCCCAAATTCCTACAGAATAGTTTTAGGCAATGGCATTTATCAAAACACCTCAGGTCACTACATGTAGAAAGACTTGAAAGAAACCTCACATCTCGATGTCAGGCCAGTGTGGTAATTTCAGAAAATAAGCCTTTGCTGGTGGTATAAAATGTACTTGCACAACACACAAAATCTTAGACCTAGGCTGTTTCACAAAATAGGATGTTAGCATATAATTTCTTTTAGAGGAAAAGAAATCAGTTTGTCTTCTCTGATGAGCATTTCTATCTGAATTAAAAGTCATTTTTTGACTGAGCGTGGGAATTTCCCATTTCCCATTCCCACTCTGGTCTAGTGAAGAGAAAAGTTGAGAGGCACGTCTGAAAGGTCTTTTTCTTACACCTTCTAAGAAGCCAGCCTTTGGAGCGCAGTCTTTCTTTTTTTAGTGCAATGGTCCTATGATTTCTATAACTTACACTCTCTCCATTGGGTTTTGTGCTGTTTCTGGGCCGGTTTGCTCTTGAATCCGTTCTTTGTCCTTCCTCTGCCTCAATGGGGGAGTGAGAGCTTTCCCAGAGAGCTGTCTCAGCTGCTTTGTTGGGACTTGGGCGTGGGGGACTCTAGCAGGAGACTTGAGACTGGGAAGAAGGGAGAAACCAGATATCTCTCCCAATGCTCAGCTCACCTCCTGCCTCTTCAGCAGCCGCTCTGTGTCTTCCCCACTGGCCTCTCACAGCTCACGTTCCCAGCAGGCAACCCAAGGCTCCCGTGTGAATTACAGCAGCAACTCCTCCCCGTCGTCCTCCAGCCCTCCAACCCAGTTGGTTGCATCTTGCTCCTCTTAGGAATTTCTGAGTCACTTTGCTCTTTTCTGGTCAGCTTTTCTGTCTTTTTCATGATCTCTTTCCTGCTTTAACCAGTTCCCTTCATTAGAATGCTTTCATTTCAGTCTTCCAAGTCAATATTGTTTTCTTCATTGAACCCTCATTGATCCAAGAGACTGACAAAGGATGTTTGCCCGTACTGACTTTGTGAGGAAGCAACACCATTGGAAGTGTGGTTCTCATGCACCATAAAGATCTCAGACACCATCTGGTGCATGAACCCCTAAACTCACTGCCCCTCTGCAGCTCTCTTCCTTTACTTAACTAATGATTCTACCTTGAGCTGCTCTGCTCCACATCCCTGTTTCTGCTAAAAAACAAAATCTTAGTGACTGACACAAGACACTCACCCATTGCCTTGATTATTAACTTAGCCTGTTTGCCTTCCTCAGGCCACATCCCTGGAACTGCAGAGAGCCAGTTAACAGGTGGTTGGTCTATCAAATCCTAGTGTCTTCCCTAGTAAGTTACAAAGGCTGGCAGAGTCTCCAGATCCATTTCTGCATACCTGAAGGACAGGACTGGAATATGGACCTGTTGCTTATTATTATTCTGAACTTCCATTCCTCTGCTTTCTTTTTTAAGGAAGGAAATTAGGGCCACAAACCAATTTCATTTCTTAAAAGTTTAAGTTAGTTTTATAAACACAGTCTTAATCCATAAAGTGTGAGACTAGTATTGTGCATTCCATATATTTGTTAAAATGGCTTTGGACTTTGAAGATTGAAACATGCATTCATGCTGATTTGCTAAAAATTAATGTTTTGTAAATTTGTCTACATTTTTTGTACACCTAGGCTATTACATTGTCCCTCTGCCTGAAATTATCTCTCCCTTTTATTTTCTTTTGTTGTGTTATAATTTCTCAACCAAACAACCATCTTTCCAGGATTGTTCCCTATACTTTCTCACTCATCACCTGAATGACATTGCTTGCAGCCATTTTGTGCCTCCATAGTGTGTTTTATGAAGTGACACGTTTACCTCTGTCTGTGCTTCACATCAAACTTGAAGAAAAGACGAGGCTTCCTCTTTGCAGTCCCAGAGGGTCGACTGGCTTCTTTTGTCCTTAGGAGTCATTCAAAACACATTTATTAAAGTGTTTCCAAACCATTTAGAACCATTCTAAAACCTCTCATATTGGACAGAAATTAATATTAGCATCCTTTGAATGGGAGGTTTTTATCCTTCGATATTTTTACTAGTGCGTATCTTAAGAACATAGTAGTAACAGACTGGTGATTTCACAAGATGCCTGGCGTTGGCACCCTGCCGGTGACAGTACCGTATCTTTGTTGAACAATATCGATACATAGGGAAACAGACACAAAGGGGAACAGTGACACTTCAGTAAGTTTAGGACAGAGCTTTCCAAATCTTTTACCTTGTTTACATTCTTCTTCACTAGAAGCTGCATTTTCTTTTTGTGTTCGTCTTCCTAAATTTAAGCCCCTATTTTCCATGTCCGTCTAAATATATTCTCACTGCCTGCACCTTCAATTAAGTAAATGCCGTGTCTCTAATTCACTTCCTTTAAAAAGGATGTGCTCAGCCACGCTCTGTTTATCCCGTTTATAATGGCTCTCTTTGCGCACTTTGGTCCGTTGCCTCCAGTGTCTTTTCTCATGCATCTGTTTATTCTACCCAATTAGACGCATAGCTCTGCAGTCAAAGGTACGTTTTCTTTTATATCTCTTCACAGCAGGTTCACAACATGGGCCTGCAAACTAAATGTCTTCTACGTTTCACTGATATCTATGCTGATATTTTTAGTTCCTTGTCAAATGAACACACTGGTTGGCGTGCTCTGCAGCTAGAGCCACGGGCATTAGGTCACTCACACAGGACGTAGCTCTCGTTGGTTCCTTTTTTCCAGACTAGAGATACTGTGAGCTACGCTGGGCCCCACTGGGACTTCAAGACCATCCCTGCCACTTTTGAGTTCAGGAATGTCCCTAATCTACTGTTCCCCCAGGAATCATTATTGTTCTTCCAGGAGTTCTTGTCAATGATTGATTCTCTGTTCATTTCCTACCCAGCACTTGTAATAATTTGTAATTATGTACATATGTAAAGTGTATATAGAATAAGCACATAAAGTTTAAATTTATGAATTGTAAACATATAGGAAAGTGTATGCGTGTGTGTGTATATATGAAACATATCCACAAAACACCTCCTGTCTGAGTGTGCGTTGTGTGAACTTCGCATTCCCATTTCCTCTTTTCCGCCACAAATTTTCTTCTTGACTCGTTTCACCACGGAACTCCCAAGCCTCCCAGGGTCCTGACACATAGTACGTACTCATGAATATGGTGTGCTCGTAAATATTCATTGCATACGTAAAAGGTGATTGAAGGAATTTGTGAAAGCAAAGAATATTTTCCAATCATTAATTACATCAGATCTTAAGTCTTTACTGAAAGAATGGTGGAACAAGGAGGGAACTACAAACATAGACAAGAAAAGGGTCAGTACTCTTTAATCAGCACAATCCTGATATCTTTCAAATAGAAAATTCTGATGACTAAAAAGAAAGAGTGGGGAATAATGACAGAAATATCCAGTAGAGCATAGTGATTAACAGCCAAGACTGTGAGCCAGACTGCCGACTCCAAACCCCCCAGTTCCACTGTTTTCCAGCTATGAGATCATAGTCAAGTTATGTAAACTTACTTTGCTTCCGTTTCCTCATCTATAAAATGGAGATCACAATAGTATACAAGATGGGCGTCCCTAATTCAAAAATCCCAAATCCTGAATGCTCC
Source organism: Loris lydekkerianus (assembly GCA_963574355.1). Classification (NCBI taxonomy): domain Eukaryota; kingdom Metazoa; phylum Chordata; class Mammalia; order Primates; family Lorisidae; genus Loris; species Loris lydekkerianus. Next base: position 4,359 of record CAUYPK010024038.1, read on the forward strand.
AAAGTGAAAAACTTTTTGAGCACTCACAGGACACCATAAATGGAGAGGTTCACATCTGACTTCTTGTGGGATTCTGCGGTCCACATGCAGGTGTACAATGCACAGTTTATTCAGCACCCCCAAGGGAAAAATAAAATTGCCTTCAGGCTATGTGTAGAGAGTAAATTTCTTGTTTAGACGTTGGTTCCAAAACCAAGATATCTCATCGTGTATATGCAAATATTCCAAAATTCAAAAAAAGTATAATACAAAATTCTTCTGGTCCCAAGCATTTTGCATAAGGGACACTCAACCTGTACCTAACTCATAGGGCTTGTTTTTAGGATTCAATTAGTTAGAGCATGTAAAGCCCTAATAATAATGCCTGGCACCTGGGGAACAAATGGCCACCAATGATATTCTTACTCTTTGTATTATTATTTTTGCTGCTATCTCCAAATTAAGGCAGTTTTGATTCAGAATGGATACATTTCCATTAAGACTGAGAAAGGGAAAAAGGCAGAGGGAGAATGCTCACATAAATAATGTGAAAATGTGTAATTACCGTAAATGTGTTAGAAAAGAAAAAAGACATGGCAGAAAGGATTCTCAGATATTGTTATATCCTCTTAATAAACAGCTTTTTAAAATTCTTACCCTTGATAGAAAATATTTCTTCACATATCTTTTAAACAACTAATGATGAAGATTACCCTTGTTTTATCTTCTTTGATCTAAAAAATTTGGAGAACATCTGATGACAGTCTACTTTTCTAGGAGACCCCCTGCCTTGCCATAGAATCTCAATTGATTTAATTCAAAGACTTGACATTCAAAGGTATTCATTCAAAGGCTGTTCATATTCCCCATAGTTGTTTGAATTCCTTTTCCTCATCAAAAAAAGCATTATTTAGTGTTCATATTATTCCACTGTACAGCATAATAGAGTGACATCTTTAGCTCTTATGAAAAGAGACTATGCCCTTATGTGCATATTTATTCTTTACAAATGTATGCATGTATTTCACTTAACAAATATTTAGTTAGATTCTGTTATGTGCCAGGCACTATACTAGATATCTTTATTTAAAAAAAAAAAAAAAAAAAAGGCAGTTAATATAACAAACAAAGTCTCTCCTTTTGTGGAGCCTAGATTCTAAAGAAGGTTTGGAGCAATGTACAAAAACACATAATAATTTCAATTATGAATTTATATTATTGTTATGCCAGAAATAAATGGAGAGTTTGAGATAGAGTCATGCAGGTGAGCAGTGGGGAGGATAAATATTAGACATGTCAACTAAAAAACACCCTCAGGAACAAATCATTCAAATTGCAGAGAGAGGAGCACATTGCAGGCAGAAGGAACAGCAGAGGCTTTGGTGAGGGAAAGAACACAAACAGGTCACTGAGTCTGTAGCTGGACACTAACCAGCAATGGGGAAAACTGCATGAGAAGAGCTAGGTGGGATCCTGCAGAGTTTTCTGATTTGGAGATGCTCACTGTGTAACAGGGGATTCTTACAAAGTATTGCACTGAGGAGCTAGTGTGATCTATGTTTCAAAAGATGACACTGTTTGTGGTATGGAGAACCAATGGGAAGGTCACATAAATAAAACAAGAAGACAACCTAGGAGAATATTGACATATATTAGCAGCTAAGACTTGAATGTTGGCAATGTAGCTGTGGAGAACAGAATATGAGAGAGGATCAGGAGGTACAAATGACAGAAGTCCATGATGGATTAGATTGGAATGTGATGAACCATGTGTGACCCTTAAGTTTCTGCTCACGTATTAGATGATAATTCTACCAACTGAAAAGAAGAAACAGAGGAAGTACCAGGAGTTCTGTCTGGATCCAGTAAATTACATGACATTTATAGGACACGCCACTGGAGATGTTAAATGGGCATTTGATTATACTGATGTGAAGCTGTTACACAGAAGAGCCAATGATAGCCTCTGCGCACTGGCCCCTAGGTTGTTTCTATCTTGGCTGCAGGCTGAGGCCCAAAGGCCCACCAGGGAAGAAAAATCAAATGTTTGCACATACATGCAGTTTCTCAAGCTGGCTATGCAAGCAGATTGTTAGTTATTAAAAAATTTGCCTGCTTTTCATACCCTGCCAACCCTCACCCCACATCTGCTAGCAACAGATACACCCCGTGGTTCGTAAAGACTCAAGCTGCCACTGCTGGTTAGAGTTGTTATACCCAGACACCTTACCCGCCCTCATCGTGCTACTGACCAACATTGCCTGGGCACCTGGCTCCCCTCTCTCCTGGGAGTTCTCTTTCCCTCCTCGCCATCTGAGTAGTGACCCTGACCCTTCACCTCTGGTCTTCCTCCCAAATGGAGCCTTTCATAGTAGCCCAATAAAGCTTGTGTGTGGTCCTGCCACCTTGTGGTCATATCTTTTTATTTGATCAACACAAAATCCCTCAAACCCCAAAAGAAGCTCAAAGAAAAGTTTTGTGTATCAAGAAGTAATAAGCATAGAGATGGCATTAAAGCCATGAGAATCAACAATACTACTTCAGGAGAAGTGTCTAGAAATACGGCAGGAGGGCCCAGGACTAGATCTCAAGAGCTATAAAATTTGATATCTGGTAAAGAGGAAAAACATGCAAATTTTACCACTTGGTCAATTCCTACTTCCTTTTCTTTCATTGAGGCAACATTATTGTTTCCTTTAAGATAAAATCCTGTCTCCTCCACCCCAACTCTTTTTTGCACCTGGGGTTTTTCTATATAATTGCTTTACCACCTGGTATCGATAGTATCTGATTATTAGTCTATCTCCACATAATGCTTCCCTTGAAGGCAAAACACGTGTTCATGTCTAAATTCCAGGGATCGAGGGTGGCACCTGACATAGAGTGCTAAACATTTTGGGAATGACGGAATCAACGTGTGACTGAAGGAGCAATCTGGCCATGTTAGAACGGGCACAGAAAAGAGCTGTGACGGTAAGTGGTGGTGGGAGACTGCAGGTGGGGGGGAAAGGTAAGGTATCTTTTGTTTTCATGGTTTGGTAGTCCTTACTATCACTTCCTCCTTCTCAATCTGAAGTTAGATTCTAGTCTTACCCTAAATAAAGACATGGAGGCACTGTGCTCGGTATATTGTAGCACAGGGACTATACAAAGAGATAATGGGATAACATGGAAATATTCTATACAATTAGGAAGGTTCCATAAAAATTCAAGATAGCATAATACTGAGGGATAGTTTAAAGTTTCTTATAATATTGTTAATTTGGTTTTGCTTTTCCAAAGAAATTCAAAATAAAGGGAAAATGCCATTTTAGGTCATATTGTATGAAATCTGAACCTGAATAACTTCTGGGATGATTTTCAATTTTTTTTTTTTTTTTTTTTTTTGAGACAGAGTCTCACTATGTTGCCCTCGGTAGAGTCTCGTGAATTCACTCACAGCTCACAACAACCTCCAACTCTTGGGCTTAAGCGATTCTCTTGCCTCAGCCTCCCAAGTAGTGGGGACTACAGGTGCCTGCCACAAGGCCCGGCTGTTTTTGGGTTGGAATTGTCATTGTTGTTTAGCTGGCTGGGCCGGGCTTGAACCCGCCAGGCTCAGTGTATGTGGCTGGTGCCCTACACACTGAGCTACGGGCGCTGAGCCTGATTTTCAATTTCTCACAATTCTTGGTGATATCAGTGCTGTTATTGCTTGATTTTTATTTAAGGGAGCAGTCTGAGAATGTCATGAGTTAGATCACTGCTTCCATGTATTTTTTTACTAAGATACTTGTTCATAATTTACAATGTGGCTTTGGAAAATAAAAACTAATATTAGAGAAGCCTGTGACCTCCACAGCACAGCATTGATTAACTAGGGTAGAATCAGAGTTAATTAGTACTTCATAGTAAATACAAATAAATGGAATGTATAAAAGATCGTGGAGGCTAATTAAGTAATAGAACGTGGTATCCACAGAGGTCTCTGCACACCTGTTGGCACAGGATCCTCTGTTTCCTTATGAAACAAGATGGGTTGTAAGACCTGTTAAACATGTAATGAAAACTTGTTGCTATAAAATATAAGTAATTAGAAATTTTTGGATACTGATTGTGAGCATCACTGACAAAATCATTTCTGAAAACAAAATTTTGAAATTTAAAAATGTATTGAATGCATCTTACAATTGACTTTTTAAAATCCTGTGTGTGGCAAGTAGTAACTGAACAGAATTTATTTTGATGGCAGTGAGAAATGGTTAGCAAATGTTTGAGTTCTGTATTCATGTTATATTATTATCTATAATTATATGTAATTATAGATAATTACATATTAACTTACATAAACACCTTGCTTTTTTGACATATTGACATCTGTTTGTGAAAATACTGACTAAGGTTGGTCCCTCCTTGGAGATATAAAACAAGTAAAATTATAAACCTAAGTATGAAGATCCCCACCCACTAATTTATTATTTTTCTATCAGTAAACATATTATTAAAAGCATTTACTATTTATGAACACTCTTGCAATCATTATCAATAATCTTATTTTACCCTTAGAATCATAAAAATAATGGTAAAGGTTACATATTTATATATTATACCATATGTATAGATTTTCTACCTATACTTTTCTGATAGATACAAGAAAGCCAAAATATAACCTTTTCTGGTTGCATAGGTTAGTGAAGTGTATTTTTCTTGGAGGTTAAAATTGGTGTGGTGGGAGCCAAGGAACTTCAGGAACTTTTCTGAACATTCAAGGGGTAACAATTAAGTTTACGAACTTATCCTAGAAAAAGTGCTACATACCTCATTGCTGCATACCACTATAGTCACCTTCAAAGTATTCCCCTTGCAAAGCTATGCATCAATGCCCTGCCCTGTCCACCTTTCAAAGCACTTTTTCTAGGATGAGTTTGAAGTACTCCTTCTATCATTCCAGAAAAAGTCTTCCTAAATTGTTTTGAATGAATAGGAGCTATGCTCTCATACGACCATCCATACCACCAGCACAATCATCAGCTTAAATGTCGTGGTTTTACTTAAGCTAGATATTGGTGATGTTTTAAAGGTTATGTAAAGTAAATAAAGATTATCCATTATGAAATTATTAGAAATGAAAAGTTAAGCAATTTTTCTCAAGACAAATATCTCTGAGCCTTTAATATGATCCGTAAGTCTTTTAAGTCTTACGGATCATATTAAAGGCTCAAAGATATGTAATTATAGATAAATAGAAGATAAAGAAAAGACTTAAAAGACTTACGGATCATATTAAAGGCTCAGAGATATTTGTCTGGAGAAACATTTAACCACCAATTTCCTTTCCTCCCCCTTCCTTACACAGTATCATTTCCTGGGAATAGCATTCCAGGAAATGCTTTGGAAATACTAACCTAGAATGTCCATACATTATCCACAGCTCCAAGGATTACTGGAATGCCATATTTCCTTCATGAAAATTTTCTTGTCTCTCTGAATCTCAGAAAAAAATTCTCTTTTCAAATCTTTTTGAAATTTTTGATATAAAACACTACCTTGATATTGATATTTCTGTATAACCCCAGAACTAAGGAAATGGAAATATTTCCAATGTGAATATTCCTATAAGAATATTTTCATATTTCCTGTGTATGTGTACATGTTTTAAATACATATGAACTCTGATATATAGATGTATATCACAGTGTATATGTATGTGTGTATGTGTACACATATCAGAAAAATATATACATATTTATGCACACATAACAGAATTGACACACTCAAATTAGCTTTCTTTTAAGAGGTTGCCTTGGGAGTCATGCATCTTCCAAATAATTTTAAGAATTCTTTTATGGAGTGGCATTAAAGAAGTATATTTTAAGTATCCACATGATGAGCCCATCCTTTCAAAATGGAAAAATTTTTTGAAATAACCAACCATTTTTGGAGAAAGTAGTAATTTAGACTCTCAAAGAATGAAATTTATTTTCTTTTGAGACTTACAAAGTTGTTTTGAAGACATTTACAAAAGTAGGTGAGAATATATGTATTAGAACATGATGGCATTCTTTAAATACGCCTTCTTTAAATTAAATGCAACTTTTAATTTTTATTTAAAACTTAGTACATTAAGTGAAGAGCTATGTATTTCAGTGTATCCAAGCAAATAATTTACACCTGTGATATCCTTAGGTAGAAAACAGTCGGTGATAAATATGCCAGAGAAGAAAGTGACTGTCCTACCTTCCTAATATTCAAGGCACAAAGGAAAAAATTCACAGCATAAAACAGAAGAAAAGTTTCAGTTATTGAAGTAAGTAATGGGGAGGGGAGGACATCATCCATTTTAGTGTTTCATTTTGTTTTGTTTTGTTTTAATATCCTGATGGATCCCATAATGTGTATCCCCAAAGCCCTAGGGATTCCCTAGGGCCACATTAAAACCATAATATTAGTTTTAGGTCATTTCAAAAGTGTTGTCCGTTTTTATGAGTCTACTTTAAACTGTAATATCTCAGTGAATATTTATTCAATTTAATTAAAATAAGTGCCATTTGAATCAGTGCACTTTTGCCAACGTAACACAAGTCGATTAATTCCTTCGGCATAAAAATTGGGTGCTCGGGATTCGATGAAGTCAATAAGGCCGTTTTTGCTAGGTCCTGATTGGCAAAGGTTCTACCAGTGAGAAAGTTATCGAAGTGCTTGAAAAGATGGTAGTCGGTTGGCGAGAGGTCTGGGGAGTATGGTGGGTGGGGCAGAACTTCCACGCTCAATTCCTTTAATTTTTGGATGGTGATTTGTGAGACGTGCAGCCGGGCATTGTCGTGGAACAGGATCAGACCTCTTCTGTTGACCAGTGCTGGCTGCTGCTGACGCAATTTTCAGTACATTTCGTGGATTTCCTTACAATAGGACTCTGCTGTGATGGTTTGGCCTGGTTCCAGAAAGTTATAGTGAATCACACCAGCCACTGACCACCATACAGTAACCATAATCTTTTTTTGGTGGGGTTTTGCCTTTGGGAAGTGCCTGGGTGGCTCATCAGTGTCCAACCACTGTCCTGAACGTTTCCTATTGTCATAGAGAATCCACTCTTCATCACATGTGATGATCCGATCCAAAAAAGGATCGTTTTGGTTGCGCAAAAGCAATGAAGAACCTCGAAACGTGACAATTTCTGCCGATCGTTTAAATCGTGGGGCACCCACAAAAGTCGTGGGGCTCAACTTTTCGAGCTTTTTTACCTTTCCAATATGTTTTAAACCATCAAAAACCACATGGGAGCTGACACCCAGTTCTTCCGCCATCACGCACTGTTTGTGATGGGTCAGTCTCCACCAGGGTCCTCAAATCCTCGTCCTGGATTACTCTAGATCGACCACTTTGGGGCTCATCTTCGAGGCTAAAATTTCCGGAACAAAATTTCACAAACCAACGTCGAACACTGCATTTGTTAACACTATCATTGCCAAATGCCTGGTTAATTTTTCGGGCTGTTTCGGCAGCGCTTTGGTTCAATTTGACTTCGTAGAGAAAAATTGGCCAAAAATTGCTTAATGACATCATATAGTAATAGGCTGAAAAGAATAAAAAAAATTAAAAATAGAAAAAAATGAACAGCATCAATGTATAGAGTACAAAATTCTCTATCAATCAGTATATACCACAACACAGTAGAATAAATATTTATTGAGATATGGAGCTACAAAAACACATGACATTAAAACGGACAAAACTTTTGAAACAACCTAAATAGTAATCATACATGTCCAGTCATCATAAATGGCAAGCTGGGGAAACTGGGGAAAAGGTAAAGTTACCTATATTATTAATATAGGTAACTATAATATAGTAGAGTTAACTAACTATAATATAGTTACCTATATTGTTTAAAAGGATCAATTTTAAGGCATTAACCAAAAAAAAGAAAAAAGAAAAAAAGAAAGGACAGACTACAGTATGTAAGGTTCTGTATGAAAGGTTCCATATGAAAAGGTTCTGTAGCCACTATACGCAGTTATAGTCTGTTTTACAATACACGTACTCAATGCTATCTGTTTTCCAGCTCACTGTCTGGATGGCCAGGCCCTTTGTCAGCCTTCCCCATATGCTCTGTGAATTTATGATTTATTACCTACCATCAGTCTGCCTTTTCCTCTAACTTCCTAAATGACCATCATTACAAACATCCCACAAGATTTATAACAAGGTAGGTTTTTTAAATCATTTGAAAAAGGGTTCTGAGAGCACTCATCTGCTCATATAAATATATTTCCATGCGCTGTGTAGCAAAGTAGATCAAATTCTGCCTTGAAAGAACATGCCAGGAGGACAGCCCTGGCCAGTGGCTGGATCATGGTAAATGTCAGGACAGCTTCCCTTACAGTCTGAACTTGATTCAGGACCCAGTCCTGATTTTGAATCCCCAAACCATAAATCCACCTTTAAAAAGTTAAGAGTACAATGAAACCCAAGACTTCAAAGGGACAATGGTATAGTCCCACTTAGCTCCTTCCAGCCAGGAGCTTATCGCCCCCCCCCCCCCCCCCCCCACCCCACGGGGGAACCGAAGATAAAAAAAACGCGCACTGGG
>CAUYPK010024039.1:0-54025 GCA_963574355.1 Loris lydekkerianus
ATTTGATCCTGCAATTCTTCTACCAGGTATATATCCAGAAGACCAAAAATCACTTCATAACAAAGATATTTGCACCAGAATGTTAATTGCAGCCCAGTTCATAATTGCTAACTCATGGAAAAAGCCCAAGTGCCCATTGACCCACAAATTGTGGTATATGTACACCATGGAATACTATGCAGCCTTAAAAAAGATGGAGACTTTACCTCTTTTATGTTTACATGGATGGAGCTGGAACATATCCTATTTAGTAAAGTATCTCAAGAATGGAAGAAAAAATATCCAATGTACTCAGTACTATTATGAAACCAATTTACAATAATTGACACTTTCATATGAAGTATAGATCACAACTATGGCCCAAGATGAAGGAGGCAGGAGGTGGGGATGGAAGGGTAGGGGGGAGGTCAGATTGAGGGAGGGTGAATGGTGGGATTAAACCTATGCTGCATAATGCCAGGGTACATGTCTTAATTATTAAGTATAGAGTATAAATGTCTTAACACAATAATTAAGTAAAGAAGATGAGGTATATATTAACCAGTACAATGTTAGCGTTTCTAATTCTATATGAAATCAGCACAATGTATCCCATAAATGCATTAATGTATACATAAAAAAAAAAGAGGTAAAATTGTAGGGATAGACAAAGGCTATAAAGCTCTCACTTTGCCCAAACACTGCATATAGCAGGGTCTTGAGGGGCTCATGTAATCCTCCTGCCTTAGCCTCCTAAGTAACTGGGACTATAGGTATGAGGCACCATCCCAGCCAAATAATATTTTTTACTTTGTTGATATATTAGAATCTGGATTGCTCTTCCTTCTTTTTTTTTTTTTTTTTTAACAGTTTTATTGTGGTATAATTTGTATACCCTCAAATCCTTTTATTTAATGTACACAATTTGAATAATTTGGACAAATGCAATGATATTTTTAAAGGAAAAAAATGTCAAAAGAAGTTATTCTGGTACAATAAAAATGGGATCATATGAAGAGTGACAGAAAGGAGGATAAATGAGTGAGTTAATGTATAAGTTAATTCTCAATTTTAAAGTATTTTTTAAAAATAATAGGAAGATTTTTTATTATAACAATTTAAAGGAGTTGACAATTTTGCTCTGCCAAAATAAGTGTAAATAAGTATACAATGTGTAAAAGTATAAAATAACCATAAAATGTGTGTAAGACAAGTGTAAAGATAAATTATAAATTTCAGTTATTTACTATCAGAAATGGTTTAAGGTAAAAAGTCTTTATATTACATTTTTAACTTTTCTGTAAATTTCAGATATTATCAATTAAAATGAAAACAAGCAGTGAAAAAGTGGGTAAACAATTATAGCTTTAATATTTAAATACTTAGTAATTTATAGAACCAGACAGAAAATAAGCTAGGATATGATGACTTCAATAATACTACTAGCAAAACTAACTGACATATAGACCAGTCTACCTAACATTAACAGAATGCATATCCTTCTCAAGCATGCAGATAACATTCAGAATGACAATATAATAGGCCATTAAACTAATATCAAAATAGTTTTAATTGGCATTTCCCTGATGGCTTGTAATTTGGATAATTTTTTATACCTATTGGTCATTTGTATTTCTTCAGAGAAATATCTTTTCTTGTTCTTTGTTCATTTTTTTTTTAACTTAATTTGTATTAAATCATAGCTGTATATATTTACAGGGTACAATATGATGATTTTATATACAACATGGAATGCTTAAATCAAACTAATGTTACATAATTTTCACCTCATTAAATCAGGTTGTTTTATTGCTACTGGGTTGTTTGAGTGACTAACATGGGTATTAACCTTTTATCAAATGTATGCTTTTTCTCCTGTTCCACATGTTGTCTCTTTACTCTGTTGCTTGTTGTTGTTTGTTGTTGTTGTTGTTGTTGTTTGGTTTTTGGTTTGTTTTTTGCTGTGCATAAACTTCTTGGATATCACCTAACACCTGGTAGAAGGGCTATTATGAACGGGCACAGGATGGAAAGCTGTTTGCCATAGCTTTTGTGTGTGGGACATGACCACAAAAGGGACTCTACCTACCAAAATCGAATATTTTGACCATGTTGTTTGTACCCTCACATTAACGTGAAATAAATTTACTTTTCAATTAAAAAAAAAAGACAAAATATAAAATGTGTTGGTGAGGTTGCAGAGAAAAGGGAACACTTGTACACTGTTTGTGAGAATTCAAATTAGTATAACTATTGTGGGAAACCATATGAAGTTCCTCAAAAAATTAAAAATTAAATTACCATATGAGTTAGCAATCCCACTACATTCAATGAAGCATTATTCATAACAGGAAAGAAATGGAAGCAACCAAAGTGTTTGTAAAAGAATGAAGGAATGTAGTTCACATACATAATAGAATACTCTTTAGCCTTAAAAGAAGTAAATTCTGTCATTTGCCACAACATGGGTAAACCTGGATGACATTATGCTATGTGAAATAAGTCAGGCACATAAAGACAAATACTGCATGATCTCACTTTTATGTGTAGAATCTATAAAGTTAATCTCATAGAAGCAAAGAATAGAATGGTAGTACTAAAGGCTGGGGTTGAGTAGGGACTGGGAAGATGTTGGCTAAAGAGTATAAAATTTCAGTCAGACAGGAGGAAAATTTCCTGATGGTTTATTGTATAGCATAGCAACGACAGTTAGAAAATATATCGTATACTTGAAAATTGCTGAGAGTGTATTTTAAATGTTCTTACCCCACAAAACTAAGATGAGTATGTGAGATAACAGCTATGTCAATTAGCTTGATTTAGTCATTCCACAATACTTACATGTATCAAAATATCATATATCATTTTTATATGTCAGTTAAAAATTAAATAGAAAAAATTCAAATCATATAAAAATGTGGTCTCAAAATGCATGAAATTGCCTTAAAATAAATCATAAAAGAGAATCTAGAAATTACCAAATATTTATAAATTCAATAATATTTGTAATAATCAGTGAGTCAAACAAGAATCAAAATGAACATTTAAATCTTTGTATATATATCACTAGAATGATGATTAGAAAAGTTACCAAAAACAGATTGTTGACTAAATCTTGAACTGGAAAGGCATGTCTAAAGGAAGGAAATCGTGATTACTGGAAAAACTCATTTTCTATTTATTTTCTGACATTTTCTCCACTTAAATGCAACCTATTTTAAGCTGTATAGCCTTAGCACGTATGTGTGCTTGTGTGCATATTTATGAAGTATATGAACTATTACGTCATTTAAGACTAGCTTTAAAAAATGTTAAGAGATTATTGTTCACAGGGGTTAGCAAGAAAAGATAATTTTTAACTTAAGAAATATATGTATTTTAAAGGAGTTGAATATTTTAGGCTCCTTTGCTATTCTTGTTATTCTTGTTTCATAATTTTCAAGAAAATGGTTCCTTGATTTGTGCTATTAATTAAATCAGTAAATAAATTAAATAAATTAAAATGTTAAGTTACTATATTTAAGGTTTTATTTCAAAATTTATTCTGAAGTTAATGTGTTGTATATTATGAACTGTCTGTGGAAAATACGTCTGTATTTTTCTTCAGCATAGATGCAAAGGGCTACAAATGTATCCTACTTATAAATAGATTTTTGCTGACATCAGCTTTTTTACTATTTCCTCAAAAGCAAAATACAAGCATGAAGGCATTAATGATATGTTAGAAAAATGATGTCAGAGATGGGTTTTATTAATCTACTCTGTGTACTAAAATTTTGGCATCAAGCCTATGACAATACTAGATTAGACTAAATATTTTAGGATAAAATTCTACAGTGGTTCTCATAATTCAAAGATACCAGAATCCAAGCATTTGAGTAGCCCACATCTCTGGTTTTATAGCATTATGTAATAAACAAAAGTGTCCAAATTAAAAAAAAAAGACATCAACGATAGTAATGAAAAATTACAAAGTAAAAAAATTTTAAATAGTAATTAATTCCATTCAAAATGTAAATGTACAGGACAAGACTAAGATTGTTATTAGCTCTCTTGCATATAAATCTACTTTGTAAATATAGTACTATAATATTTTTATGAAACATCAGCGTGCAATTTCATTTTAAGTTTTCTTCACTAAAATAAATAAGAACACGTGCTAAGAATATGCAATTTCATTGATTATAACACACTTAAAATGATTAAAAATAACTATAGTATAAAATATATGCTCACCGTTGGCAATCTAATAAGTGATTCCTGACACTAAACAAACAATAACCTTTTTTTTTTCAGTTTTTGACAGGGGCCGCATTTGAACCCACCACCTCCAGTATATGGGGCTGGTGTCCTACTCCTTTGAGCCACAGGCACCACCCTAACGTTTCAATTAGATATACAATCTAATAATAATAATAATAGAGTCCATAACTCTTATCCAATGTTTAGGAAGCTAAAATTATTTTTAGATAACAAAAGTTTTCATCTTTGAATGCACTATCTCTTGATGAAAAAATATAAGTCAACTATGAGTTATAGTCTATTGCTAATATTAACATATGGATCTTCAATCTATTAGAAGCCAATGGAATATCAAATGCTTTTAAAAGATGGTCAAGTAGAATGACTTATCTTAATGAATAATTGGAAAATTGAACTAGAGAATATATGTTTAGACTAAGTCTGTGTTCTCTGTAGTTCCCTGAAGAGTAGTTGAGGAATAATTGAAAGAATACACATGTGAACATTGACTAGATTTCCTTTTAAAATACAAGTATTCTACTTAGGGGTATTGCATTAAGTGCTAAAGATATTAGGGGAAAATGAATCAACCAGCTTCTTTATGACTGAATTTAGAAGCATGACAGAAGAGAAAAGTTGATGCTTATGTAGCAGAGTTGTTGAAGAAGATAAAAAGATACCTGATGATAATCATGTTTTAATGAACTTCCTCTAGAAACAACTTCAAGTAGTACCCTTCCCCATTGACACTGCTTGCAACAAACTTCATTTTGACCTAGGTATCAATGAACTTGAATATTATTGCTTCATCTCCTCACTTGTGCCTTTCTAAGGTATGTCCTTCAGGCTTCTTCAATTGTTAAGTCTAATATAAAAATTTGTTGTTTTTCTAAGCTATTCTTGTCTCAGAATTTTGGAAAAAATATGATACTGCTTTTATTTGTGCTATGAATTAAATCAGTATGGAAGTTAAATACATTTAAATGTTAACTTACTACATTTAAATTTACTACATATAAATTTTTATCTTCAAAATATATTCTGAAGTTTATGTGTTGAATATTGTGATCTACAAAAAACATAAAGTCTGGGTATTTTACTCCAGCACAGATGCAGAGGGCTACAAAATTTTGAGCTATTTTTCACATTATACAAGCTTATTTTTATTTTGAGTTATTTCTATATGAACTATTATTGAAAATTACAAAAGTTGTATAAATTACATTATATCCTACACAACTATTTCTTTCATTTATATTTTTATCGATGCATATAATGATTACAATATACTGTATATATTTAAATCCTATGATTCTGTAAGTTTTGACTAATATGTACACCCAAGAAATTATTACTGCAATCTATATACTAAATAAATCCATCATCTCTAGAAGTGTTCTTGTACCTTTTGTAGTGCCTTCTTCCCTCACCTCCAGGAAACACTGATGGTCTGTCTATTATTACAGTTTAGTTATAAACTTTTTTAAAAAGTCAATAAGCAAAAATCACATACCCTATACACAATGGAATAAAATGTTGAGTGATATTTTGATACATAAATTAATGCTATTTCCATTATACCCAGAACAGAGTAACCAAAACTTTCCTAAGAACATTGGCATAAGAATAAAAGGGTATGATCCCTGATACTGGCAAAATTTTTATTAAGAATCACAATTCTATGAGCAAAGATGACCAATTAAAGTCTATCAAAGTTGAAACAGCAGTACTTAATGAAGCTATTTCGACCCCTATATTTGATCTTATTCCTAACCTCTTTTTCACCTCAAGTTCCTCTAACACTCTTCCCTCTGACTCACAGCTGATGATCTTACTATATAGTAAAGGTAGACAGATGTATAGAAATTTTTTCACCTTCTCTATACCCCATATGTCTACCCAATGAGTCTGTAATTGTATTTTTGCCTCCCCTCTTGTAATAATAGATAAAGTGTTTTTGCTTTAATCAAAAGACAAGCCTTCCATCATTACTTTTGGATCCATGCTCCCATACATTTTTAAGTACGATTCCTAAAAATTACCACCTTTCTTTTTTTTAAAATATTAGTATCCAATTCCTCCTTTATTACCTCATGAACACTTACATTGCATCTCATTAGTATTCTCATGGTCTAATTATTTTCATCACTTTATGAATCCCTTTCTTAACTGCCATTCAGGTGCCATTTGTTTTTAAATATTATTTGCATTTTAAAATAAAAAGAATATCATGCTTTTATCCACATTTAAAGAATATGGTACATCAATATCTGAAAATCTTTTCAACTCAATGTAACTGTGGTGTCATAATTGTTAACTTCAGTGACAATTATATGAAGAAGAATGAAATCTTATTTATAAAGGAAGAAACCACTGTACCCTATGAAACAAAAACAAATCAGTGACCTTGATTTTTCATATCTAAGCACATTGAGTACCTAATCTATATAAGGCTATATAAATGGTGCACAAAGCACCATTTGCATAGTAAAACATCCTGCTATAGATAGGGTGCACAAAGCAAAGTACTAGCATGGTAAAACATATGTATGTTCTTCATTTAGGTTAAGTCATTTAGAATAGATCTGTGATACTTATCCTATTCCTATTTCATACCTGTAGGCATGACTGTTAACTGAATCTGTGTCTTATTCCCATAGTGCTTAGCCAGAAAAAGGCAGCATAGTAGCTTGTTTCCTCCATCCAGCTTCAGTGAAATAGATGCCTTCATGGTTTACTCCAGAGATTTAATTGACAGAAAAGTGTTGTGGATGAATGTATATTTCTGTGGATACGCATTTTAATTTGTAGTTAGCATAGCCAGTAGGAACATATCAGTACCAAGACAATCTGCAATGACTACCCATTTCTGTTATCTGTTTCCATCAGAGAAAGTAATGTATTAATCAACTGTTATTCACAAACTATCTGTGAGAGATAATTGGTAGAGTGGAAAGTGTGGTATCAGTGGCAGAAAAAAACACTCTATCCTTTATGTGTCTTCTTTCTCAGGGTTACAAATGCCATCATGTAATTTCCTTTCTCAAGACACTTATGATGAAAACCTGAGGGAAAATGTGATTGTCTCTGAAGATTTGATCAAATAACTAAGATACTGAGATTGTGAGTGACAACCTCAACCCTAAATGGGGGTTTCATTATGCATGCTATATAGCAGGTAAACAGATCTTAAGAAATTAATGACAAAGTCACAAAGAATATGGACAAAATTAGAAAGAATATAATGGAGATTAAATATTGAAAAAGGCATCCAGAGAGTTTCAAAACACAGCAGTGAGCTTTAGCAACAGGTTAAACCATGGAGAAGAAATAATCTCAGAGCTTGAACACAATCAAGCTTAACCCAAACATTTAAAAAGGAAGAAAAGAAGTGGGCAGGAGCAAAGCAATTGTTTATAGAGATATGAAACTATAAAGTACAAATATAGGAAACATAGATATCCTTGAAGGAGACAAAGAGTTTCCCCAAAGCATGGAAAATCTACCAGAAGCATCACGAGAGACTCAGACATTTAGTTACTTAATGCATTTTGAACTCCAGAATGACTTGATTCAAATAGAGCTTCTCCTAAACACATTGTAACTAATCTGTCATAGTCAGAATGAAGGAGAAAATTTTACAAGCAGCCAGACATAGCAGCATCTGACCTACCAGGGTAAATTCATCAGGATAACAGCTGATTTCTCAGTGGAAACCTAACAAGCCAGGGTTTCCTATCTTCAATCTTCTCAAACAGAACAACTGCCAGACCAGGATCCTGTATCCTGAAAAACTAAGTTTCATATTTGATGGAAAAATCAAATCTTTTATTGCCAAGCGAACTTTGAGAAAATTTTTCACTACTAGGCATGACACGCAGAAGCACCCCAAACAGGACTATACATAGACCAACACATGAAATCCCAAGTAAAGTGAAGTAAAACTACACAGAACTTATGATCAACAATGCGTTAAATGTTAAAACAAAGCAATAGAATTCCACACAACACAATGAACAGAAACCCACCCCACTTTTTAATTCTCTCAATAAATGTGCACAGTGTTAAGAAAAGAGATATGCTAGCTGATTGGATTTTTTTTTTTTTAAAGTCAAATATTTATCTTCGTGAAATGAAGCTAACCCCTAAGAACAAATCAAGATTAAATAAGGGTGACGGGGTATAAAACAACATTCTAATGAAATGGAAACCAAAAGAAAACAGGAGTTACAATTCTCATCACTGAAATATTTGATTTTAAATAAAAAAAATTAAAGAAAGACAAAAATGGTAATGATATACTGGTAAAGGAGACATATCAATGTCTAATTCAACAAGGAGACATATCAGTCATAAATATTTAGGTACCCAAGTAAGGCACTTCAAGATTTGTAAAGCAAAGTCTTACTCGTTCTAAACAAATTCATCAACAACCACATCATCATAGACAGAGATTTCCATATGTCACTGGCAGAATTGAACATATTCTCAAAACAGAAATTAAATAAAGAAACTCTGGATAAAGACATGCCTCTGGAACAAATGTGTAGGAGACTGAACACCAGGCTTTTAAGAGCAGTCACCAATTCTTGAGGGAGGCACTGGGAGCAAGACAATCTCCAAGCCAGACTGAAGATGTTTTGCAGCCCGGAAACAAGCCCTCAAGCAATTGCAGGCATTCATGAGATAACATCAGTTGCTTATTAGCAAGTAGGTGTTATACTTTGAACATTTGTAGTGCAACAGGATAAGACTCAAGCCTGTAGGGAAAGAGCACTTGGTGATCATTAAGTACATAGCCATTGTACGTGATCCTGGGCACCCCCAATACCTGTTGTATATTGCTTCAATAAAAGGCCATGACAGAGGTTACTCAGGGCTTCCCTGCACCTATGGGAAGTCCACCTCTTACGAGCATTGTACTTCTATTTCATGTCCCAGCTGCTTCCTTTACACAGTGATGGAGTGCTGGACAAGGGTGACAAGGTGACATAGTGCCACTGACACAAATGGTCTTAAGCATATATAGAACATTTTACCCCAGTATCACTGAATACTAAATATATGAGCTTCTCATTAGTTAATGGATCATTCTCCAAGACTCATCATATCTTAGGTCACAAAATAAGCCTCAATAAATTAAAAAACAAAAATAGAAATTGTGCTACGTATCTTTACAGACCACAATAAAAGTAGAAATTGAGAAGGATGAAACTTTGCCCAACTCCTCCTAAAAAGCAAACATTATCCTGATATGAAAATCAGGAAAGGACCCAAGAAATAATGAAAACTATAAACCAATGTCTTTAATAAATATAGATGAAAAATACTCAATAAAATCTAAGCAAACAGAATTCAGTTGCACATTAAAAAATAATAATAATATCACAACAAGATGGGCTTAATCCCAGGGATGCAAGGTGGGTTCAACATACACGAATCTATAAATGTCATTCACCACATAAACAGAAGTAAAAACAAAGACCATATGATCCTCTCAAAAGATGTAGAAAAAAAATCTAAAAAAAAAAAAAAAAAAAAAAATCAGCACCATTTTTGTGAACATGTATGAAAATTGGCAGAGAAGAGATATTTCTTAAAGTAATAGAAGCCATCTACAACAAATCCCGAAACCACATAATTTTGAATGAAGAACACAGCAATGACTGAGGATATAAAATTAATGTATACAAATCAGTAGCCTTCACACATGCCAACAACAGTCAAGCTGAGAGCCCAATCAAGGACAAAACACACTTCATAGTACCAAAGGAAATGAAATACCTTGGAATATATTTAACAAAGAAAGTGAAATATCTTTATAGAGAGCACTACAAAACACCAAGAAAATAAATTGCAGAGGATGTTAACAGATGAAAGAACATATGGCTTGGAAGAATCAACATTGTTATAATATCTATGCTACCCAAAGTTATTTACAGATTCAATGAAGTCACCATATAAATACCCATGTCATGTTTTTCAGATCTTAAAAAAAAATCTTTACATTTCTCATGAAATAAGAAAAAAATAAAAACATTCCAATAGCCACCAAATACTATGATAAAAGAAGAAATCCAGTGGCATGACTTTACCACAATTCAGGATATACTACAAGCCTATAGTGATCAAAACAGCCTGGTTTGGGCATAAAAATAGAGACACAGACATACAGAGCATAGTAGAATTTAGAATGAAGTCATCCTAATATTGCCATATGAACATAGACAAAGCAAACAAAAGTATATACTGGGGAAAAGTATCCCTATTCAATAAATGACACTGTGAGAATAGGTTAGCTTCATGTAAAAAACTGTAACAAGATCCACACTTCTCATCACTCACAAAAATCAACTTACAACAAACAAAAGATTTAAACCTAAGACATGAACTATAGTTAATAGTAGAGAAAAACTGTGGGAAAAATTTTTAACAATACTGGCCTAGGGAAATAATTTATAGAGAAGCCCCCTTAGGCAATCATAGGAACAACAAAAGTAAATAAAAGGAACCTGATGAAGTTAAAAAGTTTCTAAACAACTAAGGACATAATAAATAAATCATAGAGATAATCTACAGAATGGGAGAAGATATTTGCATGCTGCACAACCAAAAAGTTCTAGTAAGAAGAATCTACAAAGAACTCAAACAAATCAACAAGAAAAGATCAAAGAACTCCATTAAAAACTGGGGAAAAAACAGGCACAAAAACTTTTCTTATGATGATAGACTAATATCCAACAAACACATTAAAATTTCCCTAATCATCAGAAAAGACAAATAACAATAACACTGAGATATCACCAAATTCCCTTGAGAATGACACATATTATAAGGTCCCAGAGCAATATATGCCATTGTGGATGTGGAGAAAAAAGAACACTCATATACTGTTGGTATGATTGCAAACTAGTATAATCTGTATGGAAAATAGTATTGAGATTCCTAAAGAGCTTCAATTAGACCTATTATTTGATTCTGTAATCTCACTATGAAGTATTTACCCAAAAGAAAAAAAAAGACATTTTGTTATAAAGGTATTTGTACTCAAATATTTATTGCAGTACAACTCACAATTAAAAAGATGTGGAAACAACCCAAGTACCCTTTAACATATACATGGATTAATAAACTGTAGAAGATATATATCATGGAATATTATTTAGCCACAAAAAATGATGGTGATTTTATATGTTTTGTAAAAATCTAAATGTAATTGGAGGCCAATTTCCTAAGTGAAGTATTACAAGAATGGAAAAACAAACACAATTTATCAGTACTAAATTGAAATTAGTAGGTTAACAACAACATGCTCACATGAGTGAAAATCTCAATGCAACTCAAGTAGGGAGAACAGGAGAAAGGGCATAGATAAATTTCCACCTAATAGGTATATTGCATGGATATACTTTCTGGGTGAAAGACACACCTACAACTCAGACTTTAACCCTACAAAAAAGAACTATGCTACCTAATTGTATGTATATCCATATTAATATGAAATTTAAAACAAAGTTATAAAATATAAAGGAAAATTATTACCTAATGAAAAAGCAATCAGTTCAACAAGAAAATGGAACAATCCTCAAAATATATGCACCAAAGCACACAGATTCTAAAAGACGTACTAGACCAAAGAAAAATGATATAAAATAATATAACCAGAAAATAATTTCAAAAGGATCTCTCAAAACTTCACAAATTAGCAGAAATTAAACAACTTGCTCCTGAATAATTTCTGTGTCCATGACAGAATCAAGATGTTAGTTAAACTTATTTTAAAAAATAAACAAAGCTAGTGCTGTAACATATCAAAGCTTCTGTGACACAGAGCAGCAATGTTAAGAGAAAACTTTATAGCATAAATTAAATGCCTATGTAAAAAGAAGGAAAGATAACAAATTAAAAACCTAATGTCACACCCCAGTAGCTAAAAAAAATAAAAAATAAAAAAATAAAAATAAACCCAAAGCTAAAGTAGTGAAGAAGAAACAAAGATCAGAGCAATGCTAAACAAAATCGAGACTCCCCCCCAAAAAGAGATACAAAGATCAATGAAATGTTGGTCCTTCGAAAGGATAAACAAAATTAATAAATCAGTAGATTGCCCAAGAAAATAATTTAAGTAAGCTTAATTATTAATGATGAAGGAGGAGATTTTAGGGGGGACGGGCAAGATGGCCAACTAAAGGAAGCTTTCACCAGAAGCTCCTGTCCAGATGGAGAAAAATTAGACTAACATGAACTCAGAGAAGTTGAAAGTGGGGAGTTGAGTATAGGGAGAAATAAAAATGCACATCATTCCCCCCCCCACCCGAGATAAACTATAAGGCTGAGAAAGAGGAAGTAAGATAACAAAGATTAGGTACAGAGTGACTAGTCTGAAGGTACCTGATGCCATGGTTACTGGAGGCACCCTACCCCAACTGGAAGGCAGGCCCACTGCAGGCTTTCTATGAGAAAGTAGGGAACAAAATACCTCTTATCTCACCCCACAGGAGGAAGTCGTGAAGTCCCAGTTCTTCTGCATCTGAGAATTCCCATCTCTGTGTTCAGTCCCATCCTGTCTGACACAGAAGTGAACAAATAATTCCTGCAATTCTGAGCCCACAGCACACCCTTCTCCTTCTCTGGTTGCCTGATGTACTGTCCCCAGCAGAAGCTGGAGTGTTTGACGAGTTCTCTGAGAGGCCCCTGAATATTGTGGGATGCTGAGCCAAAATGAGAGAAAATAGTGGCTCTTCAGTTCTAATTTTGACATGGGGAGTTGTGGATGCTCCTGGCAGTCATTCCTGTAGAGGAGACATTTTCCCCTGCATCCTGAATAGCCCTTGCCTGATGTCTGTACCCAGTGACTCCTGGAGACCCTCTGAACTTGTTTGAGTTGGTGTTCCTCACATTGCCTCAGTGAGTTTAACTGGAACTCTCAATCAGAACTGTCTGTGGATTCTTGTTCTCTACCTATCACTGGCTGGGGTTACAGGTTCACTACTATTTGACTTTGTTTGTGTAGGGAATGTTAGAGCAGTGAGGAGCAGAGTCAGTGGGTTTGTCTATCAATTCCCCTTGTCCAGCTATCACCAGCAGGGAGTAGGACTGAAACTGCTCACATCTTTGTGAAGCAGAGTTTCCAGCAAAATGCTATGACTTGTTTGAAGTGGGTAGATGAGAGGCTGAAGCTAGCATAGAACCCAGTTGTGCTATCTCACCAAGCTAGCCCTCAGAGACACTTGTTGCAGCCCTAAAAGGGAAGTTTGAAAGGCTATAGGGGAAGGGTCACAAGCAAAAGCCCCAGCTTATTGGTGAAGTGGTGGTTAGCTCCAGTTTCTGGAGCCTCCTGATCCAGTCTCAATCAACAGTTTTAGTTACCAAATATGTCTGTACATTGTTTCCTAAGCATCTCCAATTAGACTATCTCTCAATACCTATTTGGGGAAAATGTATCATTTCAGTGAAAAAAGTATAATTATTATTTTTAAAATGCTGAAATATCTGGTCATGGAGAGGGGCCAGAAGAAGAATTCTGGCAACATAAAAAATTAGAGCAGATCAATTCTCTCAAGAGATTACAAGGAAGATACAATAGAAAATACCATTAAAATAAATTGCTGAAAGGTCAGAAATAGAATTCGTAATATGGATGGCAAATAAGATGATTGGAATTGAGAGAAGATAGAAATAGAAATCCAAAAAGTAGTCCAAAAGTTGTTTTAAGAAATTAGTGATTTTAAAAACAAAGTCATCAACGATATTGACATAATGAGGAAAAATATAGCAGAGCTTAAGGCATTGAAAAAAGTACTCAAGGATTTGGAAACACAGTAGAGATACTCAGTAATAAGGTAGAACATGGAGAAAAAAGAATTTCAGAAATAGAAATTGTGAATACTTTTCAACTATCCCAATCATTCAGAGGCAGACAAAGAAAACAAAATAGAATATTCCCCGAGAGAGTTATGGGATCATTCCAAAAGATCAAATGTCTGAATTATAGATATTCCTGAAGGAGAATAGGGTGATACTGAAGGCACTAACACTCCACTGCAATATATTTTGGTGGAGAATTTCCCAAGCATTGTGAGAGACACAGAACTTCAGATAATAGTTTCAGAAATCCAGCCTGACTCAATCGAAGCAAGGCATCTCCTAGACACATTGTAAATAACCTTGCTAAACTGAATATGAAGGAGAAAATCCTGTAAGCAGCCAGGCATAAGAAAAGTTTCATCTACCAAGGAAAAAATATCAGAATTACCACAGATCTTTCAGCAGAAACTTTTCAAGCCAGAAGAGGATGGTCATCAACCTTCAACCTTCTTAAACAAACTTATTTCAGTGCAAGATCCTGTATCCCCCTAAACTGAGTTTCATGTGTGATGGATAAACAAAATATTTTCTTGATATATAAATGTTAAGGAAATTTGGAAATACTAGACCAATTCTACAGGAAATACTCAGGTGCATTCTATATGATGACAATGATCCATCACTAAAGTAAACACACCCAGAAATTAAAGAACAAAGCCTAGCTTCCACAATGGAATAAGAAATAAAAATAAACTCTGGACATCTGAAAAACAAGATTATCAAAACTCTACCACACCTATGGATTCCCTCAGTAAATATGAATGGATTGAATTCCCCTAAAGAGGCACAGGCTGGCTGACTGGATAGAAAAACTGAGACCCAAGATCTGTTGTTTCCAAGAAACAGACCTACCTCAAAGGATAAAACAAGACTCATGAAAAAAGGGATGGAAAACAGTAACCCAGGCAATTAGAAATCAGAAAAAAAAAAAATAGGTTTTGCAATCTTATTTGCAGATACAATAGGATTTAAATCAACAAAAATAAGGAGAGACAAGGATAGACATTATATACTACTTAACATAATCATACATGAAGAGACTCAATAATTAATATTTATTCACCCAACCTGAACACTCTTTGATACCTAAAACAAGATCTAAATTGTATGAGCAAGATAATATCTTCATGAACCAAAATAGTTGGATATTTTAATACCCCATTGACAGTACTGGACATAACCTCCAAGCAGAAACTAAACAAAGTAATAGTGGACTTAAACATGACCCTGGAAAAAAATGGACTTAGCAGACATACACAGAATATTTTATCCTAACATAAATTGATACATATTTTCCTCATTAGCCCACAATTCATCCTCCAAAATTGATTATATCTTAGAACACAACTCTAACCTCAATGAATTCAAAAGAATAGCAATTATTCCTTGTATCTTCTTGGACCTCACAGTACAAAAGTTGACCTTGGCAACAACAAAAGTCTTAATATTCAAATATAGTCATGGAAACCAAATAATCTTACGCTGAATGACACCTGGTCAAAGATGAGATTAAGAAGGAAATAATTAAATATCTTGAAAAAATCAATAATGAAGCCACAAGCTGTCAAAACTTGTGGGATATTACAAAGGCAGTCCTACAAGGCAAATTTATAGCATTAGATGCCTTCATCAAGAAAAAAGAAAGAGAGCCAGTAAACAACCAAATGGGCCATTTCAAGCAACTAGAAAAAGAAAAAAAAAAAAAAAATCTAATCCAAAACCAGCAGCAGAAGAGAAATAACCAAAATAGTAGCAAAATTAAATGAAATTTAAAACACAAGAACCATTCAGAAGATCAGTGAAACAAGAAGTTGGTTCAATGAGAAGATTAATGAAAGTGATAAGCCCTTGGCCAGATTAACCAGAAACAGAAAAGTAAGATCTTTAATAATTTTAATCAGAAATAATAAAGGGGAAATAACAACAGTACCACAGAACTACAAAAGATCCTCAGTGACTACTACAAAAAAATTCTATGCTTAAAAATAAGAAAATGTAGAAGAAAGGGATGAACACATGAAATCATGCCACCTTCCTAAACTCAGCCAGAATTAGAAATTTTGAATAGACCTATATTAAGCACTGAAATTGCAATACAAAATCTCCCCCACCCCAAGAAAAGGAAACAAAAAAGGAGACATAACAACTTACACCACAGAAATACAAAAGATCATCTGAGACAACTACTAATATCTGCATACCCATAAACTAGAAAACTAGAGGAAATGGATAAATTCCTGGAGAGATATTAATACTGTCTCTCAAGTATAACTCAGGAATAAATAGAAACCCTAAACAGAGCAATTACAAGCAGTAAGATCGAATCAGTAATAAAATATCTTTCCTAAAGAACAAAAAGCCCTGTATAAAATGGATTCACAGACAAATTCTATCATAGTTCTAAAAAAGAGCAGATACCAATCCTCTTGAAACTCTTTTAAAAGATTGAGAAGAAGCAAATCATCTCTAATTCATTCTACAAAGCCAGTATTACACTTATGCCCAAATCAGGAAAAGACACAACAAAAAAAGACTAAAGACGAGTATCACTTAACAACATATATGCAAAGACCTCATAAAATACCGTATATACTGGAGTATAAGCCGAGTTTTTGTGCCGAAAATTTGTGCCGAAAAACCCGAACTCAGCTTATACTCGGGTCATACAGGTTATTTGATTTGGTGCGCACGAACCTAATCAAATGCACGTAGTCTCCAGTGGTCTTCTGCCATCTGCTTGAGGGGGCGGTGCTTTAGCTCAGTCCACAAGTCACAGTCGCGGCTGAGCTGAAGAAGTAGGTAGCTGAACTGAACTGTATTTCATCAGTGATGATGATATCTCTGAACTCAGTGATGATGACAAAGTCTATGCTGATACCCTCACATCAGATACAGCTGAAGCTCTGTTTGGACATACAGATGATGAGGAGGAGGAATCCAGTTTTGAAGGATTTTAACCCTTGTGATTTAGCTTGATTACCTGTTAAGCTAAGCGCACTGAATCAAATAACCTGTATGACCCTAGTATAAGCCGAGTTCGGGATTTTCGGCACAAAAACTCGGCTTATACTCGAGTATATACGGTATTTATTTAATTTTTTGAGACAGAGTCTCACTTTGTCATCCTCCGTAGAGTGCTATGGTGTCACAGTTCACAGCAACCTCATACTCCTGGGCTCAAGGGATTCTCTTGCCTCAGCCTCCCAAGTAACTGGGACTGCAGACGCCCATCACAATGCCTGGCTACTTTTTAGAGACAGGGTCTTGCTGTCTGGCGAGGTTAGTCTTGATCAGGTTATTCTTGAACTTCTTCTGAGCTCAAGCATCCACCTCAGCTTCCCAGACTGCTGGGATTACAGGGGTGAGCCACTGCTCCCGGTTATCTGTAATCATTTTTTACTTAGTTGTTTCTGTCTTGTAATACTGATAACACGAATCATCAAGTTAATCTCTTTAAACTTTTATTCATGTCAATAGTCATTAGCTCCACATTTTCTTTTCTGAGTGTCTTACTCAGCTGGAAAGGAGAACTTGGCCCCTGGAATATTGCTTTAGATGTGTTTCTGTTCAGATTTCCGAATTTCTGTGTCCCTTTGTGGACGTGTACACAGAGTTGGGAATTTTAGGTGTGTGATTTATCACAACTCTGTTTGAGTCACAAGGTTTAAATGGTACATAGGTGCTCACTCATAGCAGGCTTAAAGGCTGTAGATCATGAAAGACAGTTCTTAACCTCATAGAAGAGCATTTGGTAAAGAGGTTTCTAGGAATAATATTTAGGCTTTCTTTATGAAAATTTTATTCTGAGTCCTGAGAATGAAGTGTCCCTCCATAGCTTGGTGCAAAGTGTAGATTCTTTTTCAGAATTTTTAAAAGCCACTCAAACTGAATTGAGTAGGAAAACAGAGAAAATTAACATAGAAGCAGTAGAAAATGTTTCTCTGTGTGAGTTCTCCTTTGAATGTAAAAACCAGTGTGTGGGCAGGTAGGTAAATTATTTAATCTGATATGAGGAGAATTTTGAAGGTGGTAGACAAGACAAGTGTCTCTCTTATTTTCTAGAACATTGAGAGGGAGTGTTAGACATCTTGAAAGTCAGTGTGAAGTGTTTTCTTTGGAAATTGCAAAAGGTCACCAGTCTTTAGTTGAAGAACCAGTTGCCCAGGTTTATCTCTGTAAACCAGAATCAGTGACTGTTTCCTTAGCCCAGTGGGACAAGAAGGTATTTTGATTACCTGCTTCCTCATCACAAGAGCAGGTTCAGAATTTTTATTTATTGCAGTACAGTTTAAATGTCAATGCTGCCTTTTTAATTGGCAATGATTCTTATTGAATTTTTAACGTATGCTGAAAAGGTGGCTGTTGGTGGCTGTGCTTATGAGGTATTTGGTGTTTTATTTTGGCTTAAATTTATTTTTATTGCTCAAATATTGTCAGAAGATGCATTATCTCTACCGGAATTTCTACTGCTCAATGTACAGGTTATCTCCACTATGACAGCTCTGTATCTTCAATGTCAGATACACTGCTCCCAAGTCATCCTAGATTTACACATTCTATTATACTTCTATTGAACAGCCCTTAATCTGCTCAGAAGAAAACATGCTACAACCAGCAAATTTTATCCCCTTGCATTTAATAGGAATCTTTCTTGGCAAGTATGGGCAATTGTATTAGAAACATTCCAACTACAGCTGGCCAGTTTTGAAAGGATTTTGAAAGGTTAACCCTATAGTAGACAAATTCTGGTTGAGACTTTAATATTGCTATAAGATCCAAGTCCTATAGCTTCTCTTATTGAGTGACTTGCCCCTTCCATAACTGCCAAATAATTGTTAGGAATCTTGCCTAATATATTCCCTGTTTTAGTCACTGGAAGATGAATCTTATTTACAATGGAATTTCATGCTGAAATTGGGTGGTAACATACATATGTACTTCCTAGGACAACTTTACTGCATAACCTTGTATTGATTATATATCAAAGGGTGTGTTTTTAGTTTTGGTAGTCTTGGCTTCTTTCAGTACTGGGTTGTATAATGAGTTTGTTCAGAATTTATTGAATGATTTTATCTCTAGAGAGATGTTTAAGAGGGAAGGAGACAGTGTTTTCTTTTACGGCTTGTATTCTGAGGTAGGTAATGTCTGATATTTGGGCCAGTGCAATTTTCTCATTGCTGCTTCTCTCCTAAAACAGGGTGAATGTGAAATAAGAAGATAGGGGAACAGAGGCTATTGCTATTCTCATTTGTATGATGGGAAAGATCATATTCTCCTTGCAGAAGTGTGGTGATGATGAAACAAATAGATTGTAAACAGATTCGACACATAGTTAATAATGGTGAAGCTTCTGAGTAGAAAGTAGAGTCCATAATTATCCACATTTCACCATCCCTGTATTTTCTGATCCCCCCACCCTCCTGATCTCTCTTTGGAATATTGTCTCTTTCATTTAAGTAAATGTACTTGGCATTAAGCCTTCTCTTTTTTCTTTATTCTGGAGTTATCTAGGACTTTCTTTTATGTCATCTTTGAAATCTTTATCCAGTGCACATCTCTAAGTATCTGTAATTATGCTTAGAAATCTGTTAGCCATGGCCGGGTGCTATGGCTCAGCCCTATAATCCTAACTCTCTGGGAGACGGAGCAGGTAGATTGCCTCAGTTCAGGAATTCCAGACCAGCCTGAGAAAGAGAGAGACCCCATCTCTAAAAATAGCCTGGCGTTGTGGCAGGCACCTGTAGTCCCATCCACTCCAGTGGCTGAGACGAGAGGATCTCTTGAGCCCAAGAGTTTGAGGTTGCTGTGAGCTATAATGCCCCAACATTCTAGCCTGGGCGACAGAGTGAAACTCTTATCCTCCCCCCAAATATCTCTAAGCCCTGAAGGGGTTAACAGGAGCAGAGCAGAGACAGAAGACAATATTGTGAAGGAGAAGACAAAACAAAGGAATGGAATCCCAATGTTAATGTTGACAGCACAACCTATTTATTGATCATCTCTTGTATGTCCAGCACTATGCTAGAAGTGGAGAAATTACTCCAAGGATTATCTCTTTCTTGAAGTATTAAATGGTTTTGAGTTGAAAAGAAATCAAGTAATAGCATTGGGACATATATTTAATAAAGTCCGAAGACTGAATACTTCCATTACAATCAAAATTGCCAAGTGTAGCACCTGTACATTAATTTAGCCTATGGTGGTGTTTTCTCTGGTCTGGGAAGATTGTTTCAATTACTGTAACATTGTTGGGCTTTAAGTGGCAGCACTGTCTATCTTCTCCCTCCTTATTTAAATTCTCTTTTTTTCTGCCTTCAGTGTTCTGACCTTGTATCTGCCTTCACTTTCACAGTCCCTAAAGCCCCTCCCCCATCCCCACTGTTAGCATTTTAAATGCCATTGGCTTTAGAAGGTACCTCTTCCTATAGCTCAGCAGTTCTACCTTGTTGCAGCTGCTATAGCACTTACCTCTTATCTCTTTCAAAAGGAAAGATGAACCTAGGGAGGACTATGGCAAAGCAGACTTCTCAGAAATTGGCCCGATGTTATCTTTGAGAGAGCTTTGCTCAGTTTGCAGAGGCAAATGTTATGCATGTCTTCATGTTGCTTAGTGTGATTTTTCACTTGGGATTCTCAAGGATTTGATTGGAGGCCCTAACTGGCTCAACTCCTCATCAGAATGCCCTAAAATTTGTCCATTTCAACCCACCAGTAACAGAGGGCATTCACTTTGACATCTGCTCTTCAGAAGCGGATTGTTAGTACTACACTTGATTTGTCATGTTCTTCTTTTTTTTTTTTAATTTATTTTATTAAGTCATAGCTGTGTACATTGATATGATCATGGGGCAGCATACACTAGTTTCACAGACCGGTTGACACGTTTATATCACACTGGTTAACATAGCCTTCCTGGCAATTTCACAGTTATTGTGTTAAGACATTTATATTCCACATTTACTAAGTTTCACATATACCATTGTAGGATGCACCACAAGTGTATTCTCACCAATTCCCCTTTGTCATGTTCTTAATGAAATACTTCTCTCTTAGTTCTTTTATCCATAATCAGATGGCCTCTTCAAGGTCAATGGTGACCTTTAGTTCTTTTCCTTTTGGCTTTTCCCTTTTCACAGTTACCATATGCCATTGCTTATTAGTAATCCTCAGAGCTGCACTAGTGAGTATGCTGCAAAGATTGTGGTGGGGCTAACTTATTGGTATCCTAGGACTTTGGTTATTCTCAGAAATACCTCACTTAGCTTCCCAGTGATCTCATGTCCTCTGCTCCTTCCCTCATCTATATCTGTTCTAAAATGATTCATTCCTATTGCCATAAATGGTTTTTACTACAGAAACTATCATATAGTTCAAACCTATACTATAACAGATACTAAGTCAGATTCTGGGCACATTTTATATGTACATATCACAATCCCTATATAGCCTCTCAGAAGAAAGAAAGAACTGAGGCTGTGAGAAACTAAACATCCTTCTCAAGGTCACATAGCTAGGCAGTATAGAATCTGTAGCTTAAAATGTTAACCCTTTCTGGACTATCAGTTTTTTAAAGATACTCATCTAGTTACTGTTTTCAGACAACAAAAATTTATGGAGCATAATTTTGTGACTGTAACTATACTAGGCATTTGGGATATACATTAAAAACACAGTATCTACTCTCATAGATACCAAATACACTGGGGGACAGATATGAACAGATAAATATTATAAATGTGTCAGGTTAGATAGTACTAAGGAAATGTAAAGTGGTAGTCAACAGTGCAGGAAGGTTATTAGGTTAATTAACCTATGCTAACCTCTATTGTTTCACAGGATGAGTAAGATCTCCATCTCTCTCTCTTGACACACACGTATATATTCCTAGGTCAAATAGCTCCTCTTCCTTCTTTGTACTTCTTTTGCATATCCTAGTCATGACTCTTACCAATCTTCTTAATTCATTTATTGGCAGTTTATTGAGTCCCCACTTCATGCCTGGCACTGTTCTTGGCACTGTGAAGAGAACACTGAAGTAAAGAAGAACTGGCCTTTCAGATTTTACATTCTAGCTTGGAGAAAAAGAAGAAATCAATAAAACATGTATATGGAATAAAATGTCACATTTTAAAATGTAACATGAAGGAAAATAAAGCAGAGTAAGAAGGTGGAGAGTGACAGAAGGTGCTGTTTTATATGGGGAGACCTCTGTGAGCGGCAATATTTCTCATTCAGTACTGTGATTAGGTATTACTGGCTTCCCCCTTGATACTCTGTAGTTTGGAGGTAATGAGCCATATTTTACTTTTCTTCTTAACCCCAGATAAGAGAATGCAGTATATTGGTGTTATTGGTTCAAAGCATGGTTGAAATGATGGATCAGTGAGTCTGCAGATGTTAAGAATGAATACAAGTCAATTTTTGTAAGTGGTGAGAGGTGCGGGTCCAGTTTCAGTCTTTTACATGTGACTAACCATTTTTCCCTCCACCATTTATTGAATAGGGGTTGTTTTCCCTAGCATATGCTTTATTTGGTTTATCAAATGTCAGAAGGCAATATGTTGTTGGTTTCATCTCTGAGTTTTCTAGTCTATTCCTCAGATTATTGTCTCTGTTTTTGTGCCAGCACTGTGCTATTTTGATCACTGTAGACTTGTAGTATAACATGAAGTATGGTAACAAGATGCTTCCAGATTTGTTTTTATTTCTTATAATTGCATTGGCTATTTGGGGTTTCTTCTGGTTCCATATGAAACAGAGAACTATTGTTTTTGAGTTCTTCAAAGTATGATGTTGGTGGTCTAATGGGGAGTGAGTTAAATCTATAGATCACTTTGGGTAGTATGGACATTTTATTGATGTTGATTCTTTCTAGCATGGTATGTTCTTGCATTTGTTAATGTCTTCTGTTATTTTTTTTCCTCAGGGTTTTATAGTTCTCTCTGTAGAGATCCTTCACATCCTTTGTTAGGTTTATTACAAGGTATTTAATTTTCTTTGAAGCTACCATGAAGGGAATTGTGTCTTTGGTTTGATTATTAGCATGACTGTCATGAGCATATATGAAGACTACTGATTTGTGGACATTGATTTTGTATCCTGAGATGTAACTGTAATTCATGAAAAGATAAGACCCCATTGGCAATTGGAGTAACACCAAAAATAAATGCATGGGACATGATCAAGCTACAAAGTTTTGCTCAGCTAAGGACACAACAAGGAAAGCAAACAGACAAATCTCAGAATAAGAGAAGAAATTTGCATGTTACAGACCCGATAAAGGCCTAATAATCAGAATTAATAGAGAATTCAAACTAATCAAGAAAAGAGTAAACAATATCATTTATTATTGGGCAAGAGACTTGAACAGAACCTTCTCTGAAGATGATAGACAAATGGCCAACAAACTTATGAGAAAATGCTCATTGTCCTCAGTTGTCACAGAAATGTAAATCTAAATCATCTCAAGATATCACCTAATGCCAGTGAGAATAGCCTACATTACTAAGTCCCAAAGCTGCAGATGCTGAAGCTGATGGGGAGAAATGGGAACACCTTTACACTATTGGTGGGACTGCATACTGACACAGACCTTTAAGAAGGAAGTATGGAGAATCCTCAAAGAGCTAAAAATAGACGTTCCTTTGAGATTCTGCAATAACATTATTAGTATCTACCTGGAAGAAAAAAAAATCATTTTTAGGATATTTGCAGTAGAATGTTTATTGCAGCTCAATTCACATTCAGGAAGATTAGGAACAACCCAAGTGCCCATCTGCTCATGAATGAATAAACAATGGTGTATTTATTCCATGGAATACTATTCATACAAAGAGAAAGATGGAGACTTCACATCTTTTGTATTTACCTGGACGGATTTGGAAAACATCCTCCTAAGTAAAGTATCACAAGAATGGAAAAGAAAGCATCCAGTGTACTCAATACTAATTAGTAGATGAAGAACTACCTGCCCACACAAGAAATAAAATACAATTAAACTCAAGTGAAGGGTGGAAGCCAGAGGGAGGGGGAGAGGGGAGAAAGTTTGACAAGCACACACCTAATGGGTGCGGTACTTCCTGGATGCAGGGCTCAGTACAACTTGGACTTTATGTAACAAATGCAAACAATGTAACCTAATTGTTTGTACCCGTATATTAATCTGAAATTAAAAAAAAAAAAAAATGAAGATGAGGTGATGGGGGAGGTAATGGAGTGAGAGAGCTAGAATGCTGGGAGATTTTTGTTGGCAAAGAGGAGATTTGCATTTCAGATTTAAAGGAATGAACAATTCATGATTATTTTGTGTGGATGACTTGTGGAGAATGACTGGTCAGAGTGGAAAGGAAACTTCCCTCGTTGAGTAGCTCAAGAACCTGCGAGGATAGCACAGTTGTTCTCAAACTTGGAATATGTTATAATCAACTAGAGAGCTTTTAATAATGAGGTATGACATCTTACCTTGGGACATTGTGATTCAGGAGCTCTAAGTAGGTTTCAAAAAGTGATGCTATTTTAATAAACTCCATAGGTCACTGAAATGCATAGAGCTGTGGTTGTGAATCCTTGGAGTAGGATGTTAGAAATTTGATCCATGTGGATTTTAAAGCCATGCAAGATTATACCAGGATTAAGTGGACAGGAAGCTCATGAGCCAGGTATAATGTTCCCCAAGGAATCTTAAAGGTGATCAGAAATAAGCAGATTGCTGTGACAAGGAGGGGAATAGTGATAAAATAGGTGGCATTATTTTGCAAAAGGGGGTTTTACAGAATGATAGAGAAGTGATTAAAGTCTTCCACCAAATAGGGTCTATGTAGAATTTTAAGGATCAGTGTGTAGTTTGATGTCGTTTGGATTGAAAGAAAGCCCTGGCATCATACTTTGCATAGTAGATCTGAGATCATGACTGTTACATGTCATCTGCTTCATCTAGATGTGATCATCCTTGCACTTATGAGAATCACCAGCTCCATTTGTGTTTTTTAGAGACAGCTTGGGCAAGTAGCTTAGCCTGTTTGACCTTGGGTAAGATGGACCTGCCTTCTTTGGGGAGATAAGAGATAAAGCCTGGAACATTTCTCTGAGAGTTGTTTTACCTAGCAGCGTATACAACAATGAATCAGAACCATTAATTCAACAGCAATTATATGCAAGATGTTCATGACTTATCTACTAGAAAGGAAAAGTTACTTTCTCCTGAAATAGGTTGTGGGGAAATATCAGTTATTTGATAATACTGGTTTATTGGGTTCTGAATATTTCAGGAGTTGAGGTATAGTGACTCATTGTGTTTTTGTTTGTTTGAGGTAGAGTCTTACTCTGTCCCCCTGGCTAGAGTGTGGTGGTATCAAAGCTTAAAGCGGCCTCAATCTTTTGGGCTCAAGCGGTCCTTCTGCCTCAGCCTCTCAAGTAGCTGGGACAACAGGAGCCTACCACAATGCTCTGCTAGTTTTTCTATTTATAATGAAGATGTGGTCTTCCTCTTTCTCAGGCTTGTCTCAAACTCCTAAGGTCAATCAGTCCACGTGTCTTGGCCTCCTAGAGTGCTAGGATTACAGGCATGAGCCACTGTACCCAGCTTTTGTGTTTTGTATTTTTTGTTTTGTTTTATTATTTATTTATTTATTTATTCATTTATTTTTGCTCATTATGGTTTTGAAGTAAAGATAAACTGCCAATAGCTTTCACTCAGTCTGATATTTTCTCTAGGCAGGTGATACCTCCGAAGTTGATAACCTGTCCTTGAATCATGGAAGAGTTATGTATATAAAACAGTATTATAATATCATCATCATTGTAATTATTTGTAGTCTTGGAAAAATCCTGAGATTTTCTGGCTCTTGATAGTGTTATTTCCCGGTAGGCAAAGTAGGTGACTCTTCAGGGTTTTATTCTCCTCCTCTTAAAAAAAAAAAAAGAAAAGAAAAAGAAAAGCTGCCTGTAGTCCCAGCTGCTTGGAAGGCTGTGGCGGCAAGAGAATCACTTAAGCCCAAGAGCTGGAAGTTGCTGTGAGTTGTGATGCCAAGGGCAACATAGTGAGACTCTGTTTCAAAAAACAAACAAACAAAAAAACCCAAAACACTACAGGCTGGGCACCCATGGCTCAATGGTTAGTGCACCGGCCCTGTGCACCAGGGGTGGCGGGTTTGAACCCAGTCTGGGCTAAAGAAAATTTTTAAAAAGTACATAAAAATGAAGACAATAATAATAATTTCCTTATACTGTTGGGAGGGTTAAATCAGACAGGATATGTAAATGTTCATAGTGGGTGGCTCAATCAAGGTTGACTCTAGCCCTTTTTTTTTTTTTTTTAAGACAATTTTCCCAGTATCACAGTAGATAGTGAAAAATCTTAAAATTAGAACTATAAATCTTACTCTGCTCAGTGTGTTTGCAAATTGTTATCCCTTGTCAATGGCATAAGTTTAGCTTATATGGTATATGCATTTATTATGTGCTTGTAGTATAATGCATTTAAAAAGGAACCTCTAATGGATAACCCTTCTGGAATGAAATGTGAGAAAATATAAATTTTCAAGCAGAATTCTTCTATTTGCTAAATATCTAAATAGTGACTTCATGAGCAAAATCTGCCTTGTGATTTGCAAAGTGCCTTTGCCATATAACTCAGAGAATCTAATTTTCAAGACCTGCATGTAAATTTCAAGTCAGAAAGGTAGTATTTCTAGTTTCAATTAGAAATGAAAAAAAGCAAAACAGCTCAAATATCTGAAATGTTTTGGCTGTGATCTTATCTTTAATAGTCACTAATTTGTATGGCCAAGGGGGCTTATGTTTGCAAAGCCATCCCCTTAAGAGCTGAGGTTAAACAAGTGTGTGGCATGAACTATAAATGAATTGAAAATTGCCTTCTGTTCCAGCCCAATGCAATGGTTTGTGTTTTGTAATAAGCCCTAGTTGGCGAGGTAACTCATGTCACCAGGAGGAGCTCTCCACAGACTGCTCCATTTGTCACTGCTGTTTGAAGGACACAACAAGCTGTGGAAGCTGGCACTCTGCAGAATTTTTATGGTGCTGCATGCATGCAGTGGTATTCCTTATCAAACTGTAATTCAATAATAAATACAAAAGTTCTATGTTTAAATAATTCTAGGGTTGTGACACAACCTGACCAAAGCTAGGAGAGTTAATGCTGACGCTGGGATATTAACTTACCCAGCCAGCAGGTTGGGTGATGGGAAGAAAAGGATGGATGCTGGGAGAAAGTCTCTATTCGTGATGGACTGTTCATCTGCATGGCTATTTGTCTGGAATTCTTTGTTCTGTGCCATGTGGCTCAGTGAAGTGATTTTTCAACTGGGCATCTTTTATTCTCCATGCCCTCATCCTCTTTTTAAGAGAGAGACCAAAAACTATAAAGGGTGACCAGAATCATTTTAAGATTTCTTTTGCCATAAGCAGGAGGCAGCCTTGTGGAGTGGTTTCTGTCATTTGCTCTGAGAATGGTGAATGATTTCAAGAAAAGCACTGGGACAGAGATCAGTTGAGGAAAGGATGGATTTGCTAAACATTTTTTTTTTTTTTTTTGCAGTTTCTGGCCGGGGCTGGGTTTGAATCCACCACCTCTGGCATATGGGGCTGGCACCCTTCCCCTTTGAGCCACAGGCGCCGCCCTAAACATTTTTTCACAATGAAAACTGCTTCATTATTTTTTGTTATTATGAATGTGATGTGCTAATTCTTAAAACTTCAACATGGAAAGGTATGAAGAAACCATAAAAATCACCCATTGTAATTTTACCCCTTCTCTCATATCAGAGATAACATATGTATATGTTAACACTTTGGTATATCTCTTTTTGCCTCTGTTAACTTCAGGATTCTTTGTTCATTTTTGTGAGGAAAAATTTCTAGAAATGTAATTCACATTTCAGGAACTTGTGATTCCTATAGAATAATGGCCCTTGAGAAAGCAGTGCTAATTCATACTCGACTCTCCAGCATCAGTGTGTGAAAGTGTAGAAGGATATTCATGGTCACAGTTTATTAAATAATGTCCCTGTCCTCTAAGTACTTTGTATCCATTAACTCATCTAATCTTTACAACAATTCTATGAGATGGGTGTTACTACTGTTCCCATTTGATAGTTGGGGAAACTGAGGTTTACATGGCTACTCATGAGGTTAAACCAGAACGTTGATCAGGCCTTGGTATACGAGAAAGGAATACCTTGTCTCTAGCTTACTTTTGCTCCACCCCCCCGCCACCTCCCCCATCTCCTCCTTGCTCTTCCCTGCTCTACTTCCCTCCCCCCCATTCACTCCCCCACTATCAGGGCCCAGAGAGAACCTATGAAGGAAGAAGTAGGAGCCTAATGGATAAGCAGAGAGCCAGGGAAGTCCCAAGCAGCTGTGAATCTTTAAATTTAGGATTTATAGGCAAACATGTTCTTGCACTTTTTTAATTCCTAAATAAAAAGAACTTCCTGTCTAGTGCTGAGCTTTGTGAGCTAAATTTGAATCAACAAATAAAGGAAGCATAGACACAGATACAGACATTCTTATATGCACATGTGCAAACATACACACACACCTGGCAAAGAATGTCCCCACTTTTAGATCTTATTCCTAGTGTCTTTTTTCTTTTCTTACCACTCTGACCACTATACCAGGATAAGATCACTTCTACAATTTATTGGTATGAAACTGGGATGAGTTTATAAATGTTCAAAAATACAGTGCTGGATAGAGAATTGAAGGTCTCTCATTATATTCTACCAGTACTTTTTATGAAATAGTAGAACATGTGAATAACTTTCTGTGTGATCTTTTTCTGGTTTCTTTCCCTTTTGGACCCTTACTTCCTTCCCCTCTAAAGAGATTATAGTAAATCCAAAAGCCATTTGACCTCTAAGAGCTCTAAGTTTATTTTTAACACTTTCCTAGGGCAGCGCCTGTGGCTCAACGGAGTAGGGCGCCAGCCCCATATGCCGGAGGTGGTGAGTTCAAACCCAGCCCCGGCCAAAAACTGCAAAACAAACCAACAATCAAAAAACAAAAAACACTTTCCCGACGAGTCATGAGTCACCAGGTAACATGGATAGTTTCTGTGTAAAATTGCCAGTCAACAATCTGTTAAGAAGGTATCAGAGGCAGCTGAGAGACTGGAGGGGAGAATAAAACAGACTGAATTTGTGACAACTGGATATTGAGACTGGGAGAAACAAATAAAGGAACAGCTGCTATGTTAACACATTGTTGATCAGCAATTTTATCTAGAAACTATGCATGTTACTGGGTAATTCTGGATTTTTCTCCTGTACCTGTCTTAGGTTTATTTTCCATATCCTATCAGGGCTGGTTGACCTATTACTGGTCTCCTGTTGATAGACTATGAAGCAATCCACAGAACAATTTCTATCAAACAAGAGCAAGTAGTGTAGGCCCTTATGGTCCTTAGAACAGAGAGTATCATATTTTCTTTGAATTCTCAGCACAGCAAAGGACATTTATTTGTTTACTTATTTGAGACAAATTCTCACTTTGTTGCCTGCTGTAGAGTGCATGGCCTCATAGCTCACAGCAAGCTCAAACTTTTGTGTTCAAGCGATCCTCTTTCCTCAGCCTCCAGAGTAGCTGGGACTACCGGTGCCCGCCACTATACCCAGCTATTTTTTAGAGACAGGGTTTCACTCTTGCTGAGGCTTGTCTGGACTTCCTGAGCTCAGGCAATCCACCCTCCTTGGCCTCCCAAAGTTCTAGTATTACAAAGGAACTTTAATAAGATTGTTCAAGTCTTTGGGCGGCGCCTGTGACTTAGTGGGTTGGGTGCTGGCCTCATGTACTGAGGGTGGCAGGTTTGAGCCTGGCCCCAGCCAAACTGCAACAAATAGCTGGCATATGTGGCTGGCACCTGTAGTCCCAGCTGCTCGGGAGGCTGAGGCAAGAGAATTGCATAATCCCAGGAGTTGGACGTTGCTGTGATGCCAGGGGACTCTACCGAGGGCAATAAAGTGAGACTCTGTCTCTTAAAAAAAGAAAAGATTGTTTAAGTCTCTCTCTCTTTCTTTCTTTCTTTCTTTTTTTTTTTTTTTGCAGGGGCTGGGTCGGAACCCACCACCTCTGGCATATGGGGCAGGTGCCCTACTCCTTTCAGACACAGGCACCACCCCAAGTCTCTCATTTTTACAACCAGGATTGGGGCACTTGATATCTGATTTTTTTTTTAAATTCAAAGTCACAGATCTAATTAATAATGGAAAGAGTACAATAGATCCCAGGTCTCTTAACTTTTGTCTAGAGTTGGGTTTTCCAATTTATTACACTTAATGCAAATCTATCAATATATTCTTGGTGGGGAGTTGGGGGATGGGAAGGAGGATTCCGAAGTCAAATAAGTTTGGAAAATGCAGCCCTGTCTAGAGAATTTACAGTGTATATTGTGAAGAATCTGAGAATTCCTGCAGGATAGAATCCTTATAAACTATATTCTAAGTTTCTCAAATGCATTGGCTGATGTTGAGGAGGATGAGAGCCATAATAGTTGTTTCCATTTAATGAATGGAACACTTTTGTGTTTTTCAAGTCCTCATATACATTGATATGCTTGATCCTCATAACAACCTTCTCCAAGGTCTAACAATTAAGTTAGGGAACACATCCTAGAAAAAGTGCTATACATACCTCATTGCCAAATATCACTTTGGTCACCAGATGGCCAAGGTGAGTACTTGGAAGGCTGTAGGGATATTTAACAGTGAGGTATGTAGCGCTTTTTTTAGAATGAACTCGTGAACTTAATTGTCTGACCTTGTGTGAGGGTTATCATCATCCCTGTTTTTTTCAGATGAAAAAACCAAGGCACTGAAAGATAAAGTAATTTACTCAAAGTCACACAGCTAAAATGATACACACCTGAGATTTCAGCCAAAGCAGTTTGGTTCCAGCGCCTGGACTCTCAAAGTAGTATACCCAGGTTAATATAGAACCTTTTCCCATGTAATGCCTATTAACATCCTGTAACCAGGGTTGTATAAAAATATATGTCAGGAAATGGTGTTGTGGAATTATTTATAGTATTCTCAGAAAAATATCACAGAGTTATAGCATAGCACAACTGGAAGGGACACTAGAGATCATCTCATTTGGCAGGTGAGGAATCTGAGGCCAAGAGGGAAAGTGTCTGGTTTCAGGTGTGCTACAGCTGTTAGTAGAAACTAAGGTTCTTGATTGCCAACTCAATGGGCTTTATTTACTAGGAATTTTTAGAAAATACACTGAAAAGATATCTTAGGCTTCTTTACTGGGGTTGGGGGTCAGTGAAGGCCACAGGTATTCTCTGTCCTCTCCCCTAGCTTATAGAAGGTGACAGCAGGATAGAGGGGTTCATAGATGGGTTACAGAGGACAGCTTAATACTTAGCTGGGAAAGGTAGCCATTTGTGTAAGGTGATGTGAAGTCCTTATTCCTGGTGTCTTCATCATGGAGTAGGTACTATGCACTCTTTTATTAAATGAAGGAACACACCATTAACATTGTTAAGGTATTTTATGGCTTTCAGAGCACGTTCATAACCATTTTTAGTGGTGTGGTAGATGAGGCGAGGCAAAGATGTATAGAAAGTGAAACACGGACCTGGATCGAGGGAAGCACAGTCATAAAAATAAGGAAAGGATAAGTGATAGCTGTGGAGGTAAAGAGAAGAGTCCAGAATTATTAGAATAAGATCGGTGATTTGAGGCCAGACCATAGTAATCATAATCTTTAAACATCATTTTATTTTAATTTAGTTAAAGGATACCACCAAAATTCTGCAAATAGAAAAGGAAATACATGAGGGTTTTTTTTTTTTTTTTTGTAGTATTAAAGGCCATTTAAATTGATTTCCATCCGTCAATGAGGAGAATTGCTTTAACAAATACCCAAGAGAAGTGAGACTGTAATATAAGTGTCGCTTAATGGTCTTGTATTATTTCTCTTGTTCAAAATTAATTAAAAGTTTAAAAGAAAACCTCAGTTCTTTAGTCAAGGTGACTGGAGGTCATATTTTATACTTATGCATTTTCCAGCTGAGGTGGCCATGATGGCAATGGCCACAGTGGATTTCTGTTTTTCCAACTGTTTAGTCAGTGTGTGGGCTGCTTCTGTGGCTCAGGCTGTGGACTGCCATTGGTTTCTTATTCTATTTAGATTTGGTTTTATTATTGTTCTTAATTCAGGTTGGGAATAAACTAATTAGTATGTTTCCTTCATAAGTTCACTGAGATATGAAGTTGAGAATCTGCTTTTCTAAATGTTTAGGAGTGTTCAACCTGCAGCTCATTGGCCACATAAAGATTTTATAAGGACTTTTCTTTTGCTCTGTCACCCTGAGTAGAGTGCCGTGGCATCATTATAGCTCATAATAACCTCAAACTCCTGGGCTCAAAACAATCCTCATGCCACAGCTTCCCGAGTACCTGGGACTACAGGCTCCTGCTGCAGGTAGTTTTTGGAGACCAGGTCTTAGTCTTGCTCAGGCTGGTCTTGAGCTACTGAGTTCAAGCAGTCTACCTGTCTCAACTTTCTAGTATGCTAGGATTATAGGGGTGAGCCATTGCTTTCAGCCAAGGACTTTTTTTTTTTTTTTTTGCTTTTTGTGGGACATCATGAAAAGTATGCAAGGTTCTGTTTTTTGGTAATCAGCTTTCTTTAGTGTTTGTGTATTTAATGTGGCCCAGACAACTCTTATTCTTCCAACACGCAGCAGAGTGAAAAGAAACATTGGAAATCCCTGCTTAGACTCTACATCCTTAGGAGTGAGGGGCAGGGTCCATGTCAGTCTAATTCTCCATTATTTACCAGTGGCTACCTTGAATACAAGTGTTTCTGTAGAGAAGTGGTTTATTGTCAGAAATAATGTACTTTTTGTAGTCTATTTAAAGTAGACAATCAGTGCTTGCTAATGATGTGTGTTTGTCATGATCATTGGTTCTGAATTTGCAAGACCTAACCTATAGAAGCTAATTAGTTGCTGTGTGGATACCTTAAATGTAGTTTGTGTTAAGTGACTCAGCTCTATGGTAGAAATTATAGTTTTTCTAACCAGAATCTCTTAGGGACAACATGTTAGATCAGTGAGTATCTATTGAGTTGGAATAGAGAGAAAATAATATCCTATATTTGGATTTTCAAAACAGCAGGTTTAATCTCTCTCCAGCGTTGCCACCAATATAGAGATGTGGAAACCCAAGGTCAGTGACTTCCCAGGTACACTTGACTCATTCATGGCAGTGTAGTGCTGCAACTTTGATATAAATCTGCTATTTCCCAGGTCATTGTTCTTGACCACCTCTCCTGTAACTACTCATCAACAACTTAAGGATTTGCTTTGAAGCTGAAACTCTGTTTCAATGCTGGAAAATATTTCAAGAGTCTTCCATTGAGTGAATGATGTGAATGCCAGGGCCAACTGAGTTTGCCAGAGTCCTACCGAAGATGAATGTGTTAACTTCTTTCCAAGTTCAAAAAGTATTAGAGGAGTAATATGATATCACGATATTTACTGCCCACTTCTCATTTGGCATAGAGAATACTTGAAAATTTAGAGTAAACAGTACATGCTTCTTAGGAGTTTGCAGTTTAATATAGGAGACAACATGAAATCCCTAACACCTTTAGAGAAAAACATACTCTAATATAGAAATGTCGCAAGGGTGGAGCAGCGTTTCTGTGCTGCAGGAGTTTGAAGGGATCATTTAGTAAACTTCATATGATGACAAGTTAGTGGCTTTTGAGATTTCAGCATTCTTTTTTTGCTGCAACTCCCCTTTTCCCATTTCTACCCACCTTGGACAGTTCTGTGGCTAATTAGATAAGCGGTGCTCCTATCTCTAACAGTAACCCATTTTGTTGATTTCTTACCCCACTGTGACTCCTCAGGCAGGAAGATGGGTGACGGGGTTCATAATATGATAAATGTTTGGATGTCTACACCTCAG
Source organism: Loris lydekkerianus (assembly GCA_963574355.1). Taxonomy (NCBI): domain Eukaryota; kingdom Metazoa; phylum Chordata; class Mammalia; order Primates; family Lorisidae; genus Loris; species Loris lydekkerianus. The sequence goes on from CAUYPK010024039.1 coordinate 34,032, forward strand.
GAACAGAAATTTTTATATCTAATTTAAGGAAATGAGTGGAATTGGAGAATCGTTTAAGAAAAGAGCAAGCTATATTTTGATATGTGTGGAGGGATTTATGCTATGTTTGATATCAACATTTTATGTTTTCATAAATATGTGCCTACTGTAAGCAGTGTTTCCATTAGGGAATAGGTGGATGGAAGTATTAGTAGTGCTGAATATTTTCCCAGTGATGAGTTAATGTATATTTTCTTTTATATATAAAAACAGGCAAAGAAAGCTTGACGTGAGATGCTTTTACTTTGGTTAGAGTTATTTCTCTGTTACCATGTTCCCCTTCCTCTTTTATTTTGGTGACAATGAAAAAGAAGGCAAACACTATAAAATAGTTTTTTTTTCTGAGCCAAGTTTGAACACCATGGCCTAGAGCCACACCCAAGAAGGCTAGAGCAAGTAGACTCACTGTGGTTGGATTATAGTCTGGTTTTATACATTTCAGTGAGATGTAAATTACGTGCAAAGTCTTAAATCAATACATGGAAGGTGGATATTGCTTTGGCCTGAGTGAGAGTGCATGTAGTGTGAGTTAAATGAAGTCAGTCAGGCTAGGGCCAACAGGACACAGCTGGTCTGGCTGCCTTGACCTTCACCTCATGTCTTCCATCCTTGTTGTTTTGTAAATTCAGCTTTAACCTGAAAGTGTATATGTTGAATAGTTTCTGATGATTGATTTAGATTAACTTTTAATTCAAAATGTTTTCCATCATGTGTTATGCCGATGATTGTTTATTATGGGTTATTGATTATACTTACTGTTAAGATAAGAAGGGTTAATTATTTTTTGAGAGTGGCATTAACATGGTTTTTTCTTTGAACTGTTATGTATGAAACTGTTATTTTAGAAATATTTTAGAAGGACAGAACAGTCTTGGAGAGGCTCCTGTCACTGTTCTCCAGAACAGAGCCTCAGACAGCTGGCCTTCTGATACTAAAGCTCGTTGGACCTAATTCCCTTTTCTACATTTGTGTGTCACATTTGGCTGACAGTGATAGATGGCTGGACCCTCTTTGGTAAAACGAAAAGTGAGATACCTCAAAGCTGGGGCTTACATCTTATACATGAGTTTAAATATGCTTTGATTTGTAATTGGTCAAAGAAATGAAGCTTTTTCTAAAGGCTTGTAATGTTTTACCTTCAGATTAGGAAGTCTGTAAATCAGAGACAAAACTACTGGACAGATACCCAGACTCTACTGTTCTACTGTTTTGTTATATAAATTGAGGTCCTGTAGGTTTGCGTTGCATAGTGATAGGCCTGTTTATTAGTTTGAAAGAATATCAAAGAAGGGAGGGGGGCATGTCTGACCTCCATTCTCATGACTGGCAATTTGGGTTTGGAGTATCCCCTTAGCCAAGAGTGTCACCAAAAGTTCAGAACTTATCCCTATTGTCAAAGAAAGAACTGGGACAAGTGGTTTGAAGAGAAGGAAAGGGAAGTTTATTAATTTGCTGACAAATGAGGAGAGTGGCAAACGTGCCCTAAAGTATCTTTGTCTTAACTAGAAGCAGAAATACAGACCTTTTAAGGGGGAATGAAGGGATTCAGCTTTGGGCTATTGCTCTTTAACTCTAGATGATGGTCCTGATCTACCCCATCTAAAGACTATATTTTGACCTCTGCCACTACAATTCCCTTGAGTCATCCCTATCTTACAGAGCAAACAACACTCTCCTGCCTTTCTGTTTACTGGCCTTGGGCAGGGATGCTGGTTTTAGTTTCCCATAAGGGTGAGGGGTTTTTAAAGAGACAGCTCCTAAAACATTTTTTGTTCTTCTTTGGGTCTTTGCATCTATTACAAGAAGGAGACTATTAAGTCAACTGCAAGGAGGGGACTTAACAATTCCTGTTTGGCCTTTTCTGGCTCTGCTGTGGGGTTATTTCTTTATGGAACTCCAGATGTTGCTGAATGTAGAATGGCTGTGGAATTTGATAAAAACACAGCCTTTATTCTCTCACTGGCCCTTCAATATGAACCTACCTCTTAGGAACATATAAAGTTGTTTGCAAGAGGAGATTTGGAAGTAAGATTCCCATTTTTGGAATTCAATGTTTCAGCATTGTAGCCTTGAGCATTATAGGTCAAGGAGAAATTTTGTTCGTTTTTTACTTCTCAGGCTGGCTTACATTAGGACTGCATGGCACATATTCTAATCTGATGGCATTGGTTAAAAATAGGTTTGTTTTGACCCCAGGACTAGATTTAGGAGCAAGTCAACTTTGAGGAAAGATTGGGTTTCAGCAGCCTCATTACTGAGTGGAGCTGAGAAAAACCATTTTCTTTTTTTTTTCCATGAAAGGGAAAAAAAAAGCTTTGAAACAAGACCTCTATTCTCCCTGCCCCCCTTCTTTTTTTTGTTCCTTCTGAGCTGTATTTCCATAGCCTGTGTATTTCAGTTCCTTAAAAACTGAAGCTATTATGGTGTCTTTTTTTTTTTTTTTCTTTCACAGTGTTCAAATATTAGCACTAAAAAATAATGAATTGGGTTATTAAAAAAGGGAGCAACTGTGGCTTTTAAGGGCCCCACCTGGAGAACTATTCTGTTATTTGACTTTCTCCTACAGCAGCAGTTCTCAACCTGTGGGTCCCGGTATTAGGAAAGTTGAGAACCACTGTCCTAGAGTGTAATTTCTTGTGAGTCATTAGATGATGGGGTATATAGAAATTTTTTTGCTGCAAAATTACTCTGGTTATGTTGGGGACTTGGACACACTTTTGCTGCAACTACTGGGACTTAGTTTGTGTGAATAATTTGTGTGAACAAATTGTTCCTGTCTGTGAAGAACTTGCTAAATCCTTTGTCCTTCCTGACACAGTAAGGATGTCATCTTCAGGGTCCTCAATGACTTATATGCTTTGGCAGTATTGAAATAGATGACAATCTAAAGTTTCTATGGGTCAAAATCCAGGCAGATATTTCCAGTAAAAGCCTAATTAAGAAGTCTATCCTATTTGAGAACCTTGGTAAGGTAGGCTTTTGACTGAATTCCTGCTTTTCTCTGTGTGCTGCTGACTTCAACCAGTAGATCTTGCTTTCACTAGAACAAAGCTTGTGCCATTTGCAGAGAGAATACTAGGCTGGGAATTGGGAGACTGTCAGCGTTCTAATTTTCATCCTCAATATTAACTGCTTGAGTAGCATTGAGAAACTCATTTCATTCTTTTTGTTTTGTGGGCAGGCGTAAACTCTGTAAAGTAAGATAAAGGAGTTTTAAAGAGGTTTATTCTGAGCCAGATTTCAGGACTGTGGCCTAGAGCCGCCACACCCAAGAAACCTTGAACAAGTGGACTCACTGTGGTGGGGTTACGGTCTGCTTTTATACATTTCTGGAAGACAGAAATTACACATAAAGTAGTAAACCAATACATGCAGGGTATACATGGGTTTTGCTGGAAAAGGCACAATGTCTCAAAGCAGGGTTATGGTGAGGGGCTTAAAGGGAATAGGTAGGTTTAAAGATTCTTTAACTTTGAGGGAGGGGGGAGGATGGGCGGAGGGAGGGTGATTGGTAGGATTACACCTACGGTGCATCTTACAAGGGTACATGTGAAACTTAGTAAATGTAGAATACAAATGTCTTAACACAATAACTAAGAAAATGCCAGGAAGGCTATGTTAACCAGTGTGATGAAAATATGTCAAATGTTCTATAAAACCAGTGTATGGTGCCCCATCATTACATTAATGTACACAGCTATTATTTAATGATAAAAAAAAAAAAAAAAGTAATAGCCTATATAGCCTGGCCACCAATCAGTCACTATGACAGCTAACAGCTGATATAGCCCCTTTTCTGCTTTTCAGTGAAATATCAGCCTTGCTTGTGTCAGTTATTTAGAATCTGGGTGCACTATAGAACCTCTATCATAGACTGATTGCAGCACCCAAGTGAAAAACCCTTGAGACCTTATATACAGAGATAGACGAAGAATAGGATCTGCAGGAGGAAGGAATATAAAAATCTCTCTTTATGGCCTCTTTTGAACTCTGATTTTTCTTTTCTTTTCCTTTCTTTTCTTTTCTTTTTTTTTTTTTTTTTTTGAGGCAGAGTCTCATTCTATTTGAGGGGCTAGAGTTCAGTGGTGTCACAGCTCGCAGCAACCTCAGACTCCTGGCTCAAGCAATCTTCTTGGCTCAGCCTCCTGAGTAGCTAGGACTGCAGACATGCAGCACAACCCTTGGATAATTCGATAATTCTTTCTTTCTCTCTCTCTCTCTCTCTCTCTCTCTTTTTCTTTTCTTTTTGATAGAAATGAAGTCTAACTCTTGCTCAGGCTGGTCTTGTACTCCTGATCTCAAGCAGTGCTCCCATATTGGCTTGCCAGAGTGCTATATTATAGGTGTGAACCACTGCACCTGGCCCAACTCTGAGTTTTTAAATGGATAGAATCTCCACCAGAGAGAAACCCTACTGTGGGAATTCTCCAATTCTGATCATATGTACTCTGACTTAGTGTATTTCTTAGCAGATGACTTTGAAGGAAGAGACAAAATTCTATTGCTAGAGAGAAAAGCTATTTTTCATAATGCAGAAGTTTAGGACAGTCTAATAAATTCTGGTGTACCAGAGCACAGAGCCATGCTGGTCTCACATGAAGTTAGGTTCCATGAGTACCCATTTTCTTCCTGAGCAGGTAGACAAACCCAGGAACTCTAGGGATGGAGGAGTATAGCAGGAAACTGCAGATGAAGCCAACTCCTCCTTCCTGTGACTTTATGCAGCAAGGGCTGCCCTCTTCTCTACACTGCCCATAATCATTCTTACTCAAAGTTAGCTTTTCATGTATAAAGTATGTAGTCTGAGCTTCAAGGAAGTCAATGAGATGGGAGAAATCTAAGCCTCTTGAAAAAATGATTAATGACACACAGCAGAACACTAAACAACTAAGGCTTACCTATATAGATTAGAAGAGCCCAGAGTAAGCAGGGTAGTGGAGGTGGTGGTAATAGAGAAATCCATTCTGGGCAAGACTTAGCTCCTACCATCTCAGAAATGAAAGGACAGATAAGATTAAAGAACCCCTTTCCTGCTCCCCTCCCTGTTGTAGAGGTCCAAATGTATAACAGGAATAATATTTGAGGACCTTTTCTTTATCGATTAAAAAGGTGTTATTTAAAAAGATAAGCTTGGCTGGTGGCATATGCCTATAATTTTAACTACTCAGAAGGCTGAGGTGGAAGGATCACTTGAGACCTGAAGTTCGAGGCCAGCCTGGGCAACATAGGGAGACCCCCATCTCTAAAACAATACAAAATAAAAAAATGAGCAATATTGTCTTTTAGAGTATAATTAAGATAAGAATAACCTCATTTTGTAGTAGACATGAAATAAATAATAAACTCACAAAGAAATAGAATGTGTTTGACATTAATCCTGTTCCCTCACCAGCTTGAGCCTGCCTTAGAAGCTGGTAGTTGAGGAAGGAAGACATAGTGAAGCTTTATTTTCTGCCCTGAGTTGCTCCTCTTCCTCTCCTAGCCTGGTAACTGTGAAGATAAATTTTATGCATCATCTTGACTGGGCTAAGGGGTACCCAGATAGCTGGTAAAGAATTATTTCTTGATGTGTCTGGGAAAGTGTTTCCAGAACAGATTAGCATTTCAAAATCTGGGTTCAGTAAAGATCACACTCCCCATCATCTAATTGACTGAAGGCCTGAATAGAACAAACAGCTGGAGGAAGGACATATTTACTCTCTCTGCTTGTGCTGGAACATCTGTCCTCTCCTGTGCTAGGACATTGGTGCTCTCACTACTCAGACTGGGACTTACATTTTTGACACTCTCCCCTCAACTCTTAGGCCTTTTAACTTAAGAATGAATTTTATAACCAACTGTTCTCCACCTTATAGATGACAGATCAGGGGGCTTCTCAGACTCCATAATTATGTGAGCCAATTCCTATAATAAATCTGCTATCTATCCTCTGTTTATATGCCATTGAAATCTTTTCTCTAGAGAAGCTTGACTAACACCATGATCATGGATTCTGGACCAAGCTTGACTAACACCATGATCATGGATTCTGGACCAAGATTCATGGACCAAGATTAATGAGAGGGAGAGAAGAGTTGTAAAAAACAAACAAACAAACAAACAAAAAACAATTAATTTTTGGCTCCCTATGAACACGGTAGGGACTGCTTAAAATGGACTCAGTCTGAGTAAGATAGATGATCAAAATTGACTTTTTGTGGATGCAATGTGGGTTCTTCAGAGGCCCAGCGGGGAATATTGAATTCCATTCCCTTGATTTTCCTCTAGCTGCCTGCGCTCATTTTCTCCCACAGTAACCTGTGGTAACCTGTGGGTCTGCCCTGTGAGGAAATGCTTTTGAGAAAGTTGTAAAATAGCTCTGGGTCAACTGTTCAGGTCAGATTCTGCCTTATGAAAGATATTTGCACAACCTTAACCCACCCCCACCCCAACCTGGTGCAGCCCTCTGTGTCTTTTTCTGCTCTGCCACCTTAAGAGAATAGTCACAGTCCTCACCTGAAATTTCTTAAGGGAGTATTACATATCATTCACCATCTGCAGAGGCATCCATGGTTCACATATCAAACTGAATGGTCTTTTTCAGGACAGAGAAGAGAGGCTTACATGAGGGTCAGCATTCACAGCCCACTGATAACACTTGCCAAAGAAATCTCTATTCAACACCTTGAACAATTTTATGTCTTTGAAGTAGGTGATATGGCACCTTGGTTCGCAAATTGTGGATGGGCAGGTATAGCAATTTGTGGCCAGGTGTGGTGGCTCATGCCTACAATGTCAGCACTTTGGGAGGCTGGAGGATTTCTGGAACCTCATACTTCAGGAGTTTGAGCTTACAGTGAGCTGTGATCGTGCCCCTGAACTCCAGCCTTGGCGACAAAGCAAGGCCCTGTCTCTAAAAAAAGAGGAAGAAAAAACTCATGTGGCATGCTTGCTATCTATTGTCATGCTTACTCAGCCAAAACAAAGACTAAAAGTCATGTTTAGACATTCTCTTTCTCTTAGCATTTACCTGAATGGCAATAAGACACCAAAAGTGAACTATTTAAATTCAACAAGACTTGGTCTTCCACTACAATTTTAATGCTTGTTTCTACTACTTTATTCACTTCTTTCTCCCTCTGTCTAAGTCAGTTTGAGCTGCTATAATAAAAATACCATAGACCAGGGCACCTAAACAACAAATACTTATTTGTTCACCATTTTGGAGTCTAGGAAGTGATTGATAAGGATCTGTTTCCTGGCTTGTAGACAGCCACCTTCTTTTTACATATACTCACATTGGCCCAAAGAGTGATGAGAGAAAGTGGGAGAGAGAGCTCTAGAGTTTCTTCTTATAAAGACATTAATTCCAACATGAGGCTCCTCTGTCTTAAGATTAAAAACCTACCAAAGGCCTCATCTCTAAAAACTATCACATTGAGATTAGGTTTCAACATATGAATTTTGGGTGGACACAAACATTCAGTCCATGGCACCCATTCTCTTTTGTATGTTAAATGCTAGAAAAATAAAATTGAATTTATGTTTTTATTACTATAAAAAGAAATAAGATTTTGAAATTCATCAAGAAATAGGCAAAATTAATGATAATGCTTAGGCATGCATGTTTAGGTGACAGAAATAAAAATAAGGCAATGGTGATCACATAACAGTCAGGGTAGTAGTTATTACCATCAGGGAAGAAGGCAAAGAAGCCACAGTGGGGATCCTGGGGCACTGGTAATGCTTTAGCTTTTTATTTAGATGACACTTGGGTGTTGGCTTTATAATAATTTAATTAAAAGATACATTTATGTTTTGTGAAATTTATCTGAAATTTCAACAGATGTCCACAAATACAGAGAAACTAAATTAAATTTCCTAATTTAAAATATATTAATTTTTAAATTATTAGCAAAAAATCTCCAAACAATGGGCTGAGCTAAAGGGGGAGGTAATGGTGGGTAGAAGCACAGAGATGCGATTGAAGATTATTATTTTGTTTCATCTTTGTGATGCAGGTGACATGAATTAGAGTGGTGGTAGAAAAAATGGTAAAATAGGCTAAGAGTTATACTATATTTACAAGATTGAGTTTCTAGGACTTACTAATAGCTTAGCTGGCAGTGTGCTGGGCTGGAGGATGTTAGTAAGTAAAACAAAGACATTAAGGATGACACTTAGGGTTCTGGACTGACCAAATGTGTATGAATTTGAATGAGTGGCTCCTTTTAATAAGATGGAGGAGACTAGGATTAATGCAGATTTTGATTTCTTTCAAAAAATTTGGTTAAGTTTGGTTAAATTTAAGATGTCTCTGGAGACACAAGTAGAGATGTTGCATAGGACAAGAGAATACATATTCCAGAGATTGAGAGGTAAACCAAGGTTGAAATAATCTTTTGGACCAAAGATAATTTCTTTAATTTTCTAGATTATGATTTCAACATTTTTTTTTTACCTTTTGTTTGTATTTCCAGTCCTATAAGGTTAGAATTCCTTTTATTAGTTTTGGGGGGCATCATTATCCCTCACATTCTTCTCATACCTATGGAGAATGTAAACATGATCAGAAATTCTGTTTCATCTTACCTTTAGCACATAAACTAGTCTGCTTGGGCTGCCAGACAAAATACCAGACTGGGTGGCTTAAACAACAAATGTATTTTCTCACAGTTCTGAAGGTTGGGAGTCCAAGATCAGGATACTAGTTGGTTGGCTTTGGGTGAGGACTCTCTTCCTGGTTTATAGCAGGCAGCCTTCTGTGTGCCCTAGAGAGATGAGAGACGCGGGGGGGGGGGGGGGGGGGGGAGAGACTCTCCAGTGTCTCATCCTAGAAGGTCACTATCTGATAATGCAGGTCCCACTCTTGTGACTTCTCTATACTTAATTGCCTCCCAAAGGCCCCATTCCCAAATACCATCACGTTTGGGGTAAAGCTTCAATATACAAATTTCAGGTGACATAATTCAGTCAATAGCAGCACGTTTCATTGTCTCTTCTGCTTATCAATTTTTCCTTTCAGGGTCTATTGAGTTTTTAGGTTTAATACGGTTTTTTCTGAATGTCTGAATTTCCTTTTACAATCACTATTTTATCATTTTTCTCTTTCAAAGAGTAAAGAGCACAAATATAGAGGCTCACTAGTTAAGATCATTAACACAGTTAATTAATTACAATTTTCTACATAGTTGTATTAATAGCATACATATATATCCACATGTATGTATATAATTTTGCATTCTATATTTTTTTATTAATGGAGGCATAGAAAGGAAACTAACACCTACTAGAGGCTTATATAGATGAATATCTGTGCTTTACATTTTATGTATAATTCATTGATTCTTCAACATGTCCTACCTATTATTACACCCATTGGCAGATGGGGAAACTGAGTCTTAGATAATTAGTGAAAGTTACACAGGATGGGACTGGGGTAATCAAGACACAAAAATATGACACCAAATCCTGTTCTTTCTACTATCCCTTGTCCCTTCATGATGAAAGAGGAGGGACAGTATAGTTACATCCTTTTGTAAATGCTTTTCCATGTTTTTACACAATTTATATACTTCTTGTTTAAATAGAACTGTATGATTTTATTAAATTGGTATATCTTAATTTGAATAGTCACTCTTTAATACCTTGTCTTTTGTTTTGGTTCTAGTTATAAATTATAAATAATACTATGGTAAAATATTTGGGTTTTATTCTCACAAATTATTTCTTCTAGGTGAATTCACACATTTTCTGCCATACAGGAAATATGACTTAATAATTTCTTCTTTTGAGACAAGTTATGCTCTAAAAAAATAAAAGGAGGTAATTCCTACTTTTTAAAGAGTTTTTAAATTAATTTTTCTTCACTCTTCTTTATAAAGCAGTCTGTAGAAATCACTAGATGTATAAGCATCACAATAACTTAGTATATGTATTATTTATTTACAATGCTATATTATGGCCTTCTTCCAATACTTACTAAACTAATACAAATAAGCTTTAAGTTTTACAAAAGAAATTCAGTAGGCATGTTAAAATGTCCCTGTTTACGGTAATAGCTTGAAATGTGATTCATACACCATTATCTACTTAATGTATCCAATTCAATGGCTTTTTTGCATATTTACAGGGTTACATAGCCATCACCACAATCAATTTTAGAACATATATTTATTTCACTGCATTGGCTTATGTTATAGTGGGGGCTGATGAGTCCAGAATCTTTAGAATAGGTTGCAGCCAGTTGACAACTCTTGAGCAAGAGCTGATAACACAGTTTGAAGCAAAATTTCTTTTTCTTGAGGGAAATTTCAGTTTTGTTGTTAAGTCCTTTGAACTGTCTGGATGAGCTTCACTCATATTATTAATGAACATCTCCTTAAAGTCAACTGATTGCAGATATCCAAAAGGTCTACCAGGATACCTTCACAGCAACACCAGATTATTTGAACAACTGGCTACTATGGCCTAGCCACGCTGACACATAAAACCAACCATTACAGTCCACCCCTTTCAATTTAGCACCCAGAATATCCCCACAAAGCATACTTAATCACCAAATGAAGACAATGAGAAAGTCATACTTTTGCCTCAGGTGATATAATTATACTATGTACAAACAAAAATGCCCTTTCTGCTGGAGGGGCTGCAAAGGCCTTAGGTGATTCAGTGCACTCTTTTTGACATCCTATAACTTAAATACTATGATGCAAGTTAACTATTATTAACACAATTAAATTAGATATCACCTTTTCAAGGTGACAAGAGAGGGAAGACAACAAAAAAAATGTGTCTGTACCTAAAAACACAGTCATGATAAATAAGGAAGAAATAACACAACCCTAATTTCTGCAACTGGGAAAGTAGTTGTAGCTAATATTGATAAGTAACTTCTTCCAATAGCCAGTCCATATCTCCATTGCTCACAGAAGGCATCTCTGCTGGTTATAGTTCTTTCCCTGATGGGGTGACCAAACTTTCATTTCTGAAATGTCCGGGCCCTGTTTGACTGGGTTTTGTAGTTTTGTTTTATTTTTAATTTACTTGAATCATGGCTTGAATTAGTGATTCGAGGATTGAATTAGTGAAATTAGAATTGAATTTCACTAAATTACTGCTATCAAAATAGCACTAAAGAATCCCTACCAGATCTCCTAAATTCCAGGAGATCCTTCCTGGATCCTGTCCTCTTCCTTGTCTCTATTTTGTAGTAAGCAGACCAATTTCCCCTGGGTAATCAGGATCAGTTGTGTCTACCAGTATAGTAACTCCTTTCATTCCTGTCAATTCAGAAGCATAAGGAGCCCAAAGTGACTGGGTGATAGTCTTAACTTCTAATTTGAGGGAATAATTAATGTGTCTCCTGTTGGAAGCAGTCTTTGCTTTGGAATGAAGACTTCTTGGAGAAACAGAGTGTCTATCACAGGGATGGAAGGCAAAAATGCTGCTAGTGTATCACTACGGGTGACAGTGAGTGGTGCCACTCCCATTCCGCACCTTGATTCCTGCACCTGTGATTCCAGCACAGTATAGTGAATGCTGAATTACCCTATATACAGCCTCCCAGACAATGTTGCCTCTGTCCTGCCAAGTATTGCTAACTAACTAGTACTGTAACTAAATCTCTTCAAAAGGCCATTCCACTGTTCTTATTAAGATACCTGTTTCTGGATGATAGGGAACATTGTAAGATCAGTGAATTCCATCATCATGGGCCCATTGCCACACTTAATTTGCTGTGCAATGAATTCTTTAATCAGAAGCAATGTGTATTACAATGCTTATACCATGACAGTGGCTAAGGCATTCTATAAGTCACATGGTAGTTTTGGCAGGAGCACTGCATCCAGGAAAGGCAAATGCATATCCCGAGTGAGTGTCTAGTCTAGTAAGAATAAAGCACCATCTGCTCCCTGAAGGAAATCGTTCAGTGGAATCGGCCAGCTTCCAGGTAAAACTGGCTGATTTATCAGAGAATGGTGCCATGTTGGGGACTTGGTCTGAGTGTCCGATGCTGGCAGTGTGGGCACTCAGCAGTGATCATGGCTAGGCCAGCTTTGGCGAATGGACATCCATGTTGCTGAGCCCATGCATAAACCTCAATCTTTGCCACCTGCCACCTTGTTCAGTAGCCTACTTGGTGATGACAGGAGCAGCTGGGGAATGAGGCTGACAGGTATACACATAACAGGTCATCCTATCCACCTGATCATTAAAGTCCTACTCTGCTGAGCACTGTTTGGTGAGCATTCACATGGAACAAAAATATCTGTAAGTCATTTGCCTATTCAGGCATGCCTACTCATACCCTTCTTCCCCCAGCCTTATTAACTGTCCTATCAAGTTCCTTGTAAGGCCCTAACTATCAAGCCACAGTCCATGAATTGGTGTGTATAATCAGACTTTTGGCCACTTGTCCTTCCAAGCAAAATGAAGAACCAGGTGCACTGCTCAGAGTTCTGCCTCCTGGGAGGGTTTCCCTCAGGGGTATCCCAGAGATCAGCCATAATGCTGGAGCTGTCCACTCTCAGGTGGTGTCTGCGTGTCATGTAGAACCGTCTGTAAACTGGGCTCAGATCATCTCCTCCTGAGTCAGCTGATTTTGGGAAATTTCCTGTGATACTGTGTCCTATGGGAGAAAGAAGGTGATATATAGGAGGAGGGGACCTAGGAGAATCTGGGCTACTTTCTGTTGGTGTGAATACCAATGCTGCAGAAGTACACACTTAATCTATCATCTATTAGTTTCACCAATACCTCATTTTATCTATCTGAAATGAACTTGTAAGGAAATATCCTGTTACCACATCAACATAATCACTTTTGCAGTAAATATCCTTTTCTAGACACTGACTAATCTCTTTCTAAATATTATCCTACACTTTCTCATGTAACCCTTATGGCTTCAGGGACTGCATTAGCCTGATCCCATACATATCACTTCCTTTTGATGATGGAGTGTTGCTGTACATGAACAACTTCATGGCTTAGTGGGTCAGACAACATTTAGCTGACAACGAGCAGTTCAGGTCTCATGGTAACTTGGTGACCATGGTAAGTGTTCAGTCTCTACCAAAGTCTAGTGGCAAGGAAGTTTCTCAAAAGGAGAATGATTGCCATGGAGGATGGCAGGGTTTTGCTCCAACATCCTCAGAGTCTATGCTGCGATTCACCTACGGGGGCCTCTGACAAAGTCTCCAAACACAATCCTTATCTGGCAGCGTCACTTCGACCCCCATTGGATCTGCTGGATCATATGGCCCAGACGGCAGAGCACCTTGCATGGCAGCCTGCACCTGTCAAAAGAGTCTTCTCTTTTTCTGGACTCAGCTGAAAATAAGCAGCTTTATGGGGTCATCCAGTAAGTAGGCTGCTGGCCACACACTCTAATGTTGCCTCCAAAACTCTAAGAGTCTAACCAAGCATTATGACTCTTTTGGGGTTTTAGAAGGGGCCATATGGAATAATTTACACTTAATCTTACAAGAATATCTTTATATGCCCCACACTAATGGATCCCTAAAAATTTTACAGGGGTAGAAGTTCCCAAAATTTTTGTTGGATTTATTTTTCACCACTAAGTCTAGAATAGTTGCTACTTCTTGCTTGCTAGGTCCAATCAGCATAATGTCATTGATGTAATATGCCAGGGTGCTGTCTAGTGGGAGAAAAAGGTGACTCAAGTCCTTGTGGACTCAATTATCACATGAAGCCAGGGGTCAAGACCCCCCTGCAGTAGGATGGATTTGACCCCATTATACGGCTTTGATTGATGATGTAGGAGGAGGGGAGAGCTTTGTCTTCTGCGTCCTCTCCATGTCTAAACTATTCCATATTGACTCCTGAGGACCTCTCTCTCTCTCCTCATATAAGGCAGGCAATGGCATTGTCATTGTAGTAATTCATTAATGTCTCTTCAAATATGTCCACATCCTCATTCTAGAGCCCACAAATGCTACCTCATTTGCCAAAAAGGACTTTGATTAAGTTAAAGATTTTTTTTATGGAGAGAATATCCTGGATTATCTGGGTGAATGTGGGAGGAGTAAAGAATCAGAAGGTGATGTCATGGAAGCAGAGATTGGAATGATGCACTTTACTGATGCAGGAAGTGGCCGCAGCCAAAGAATCAAGGCACCACTATAAAGTGAAAAATCCAGGAAACAGATGCTCTCCTCAAAGGCCCCAGGAAATATCAGCGGTCAATTTAGCCCAGTCAAACTGGATTGTAAACTTCCATCCCCAAGGCTGTAAGAAAATAAATTTGTATTGTGCTATTACAAGGCACTAAGTGCGTAATTCTTTGGTACAGCAGTGGTTGAGACTCCTTGACCGAGTAAAGTCAACTTGATATAAATTAACAACAGGCATGATGGAAAATGGTTTCACAATACCAAGTGACAGAAACTTTGCAACCTCAGCCTATTGCCAACTGTAAAACTAGGTTGCTGACTTCTTACCATCGGATTTTCCAAAGAAGCCATGTATTAGTTTTCTATTATTGTTGCTGTAACAAATTATCACAAATTTCGTAGCTTACGACAACACCAATTGATTTTGTACTTCCTCAGTTATAAATCTGGCCTAAATCTCACTGGGCTAAAATCAAGGAATTGGCAGGACTGAGTTATTGTTTGGAGGTCCCAGGGGAGAATCTGTTTCCAACCAGTAGAGACTGCCCACATTCCCTGGCCCTGTGGCCCCTTCCTTCATTTCAAGGTCAGCACTAGCTGGTTCAGTCCTCACATATCATTCATCTCCTTTAGAGTTCCCTTTTTGTCCCTTTAAGGACTTTTATGATTAAGCCCATGCACATAATCCAGGAAAATCTCCCTATTCTAAAGTCAATTGATTAACAACCTTAATTCTGTCTGTGATATTAAATCCAGTTTGTCACCGTAAAATAGCATAATCCACAGATTCTAGGAATCGAGACATGGATTACTTTGAGGTGCCATTATTCTGTCTACAACAAGCCTTAAATATGGATATAAAAATAAATTTTGGATTTCTCTTATATCTATAATCTTTGATTTTGGGAGGGAGTTGCTGTTTTTCTCTCACATTCCGGATCCTCTCACTTGTTTGGTGACTCATGGTCATAGGCTCATCTTCTGTGGGAAACTTCTGCAAACTTCCTGGACCACAGGAAGGACTTCAGCAATTATGGCTGTGTTGGCTTCTCTTGAGGTGGTCTCGGCATCTGTGTTGGTTTCCCATATAGCAAAGACAATGGTTCCTCAGCACTGTGGGGCAGAATCCTTTGAGAGATACCTGTGTTTTTCCAGGCTGAGGTGTCCCATTTTGCAATTTCCACCTTTCCCATACCTAACTGGAGCCAGAAGGGTCTATTTGTGTTTTCCCAAATGTAAGAGGATGCTTCCATTGTCAAGCTTATTATATCTTCCTTGAAAACACTGTAAAGCAAAAGAATAAATATGTATGAGAGGCCAAATAACAATATTATCAGGTAAAAAGGAATCTTATTGTTGGGCAAGTAAAATTAGTCATGTCTTTTAGGTAACCTTTTTATATTCCATACCAGAGGCCTTCCCCAGTTCTTTGTAATAGTAAAAGTTGACACTTATAGCATTTATTATATGCCTGAAGCTGTCTAGGAACTCGTCATATGTTAACTCATTTATTTTTCAAAACAACTATTAGTATCTCTCCCTTGCAGATGGGTTTACAAAAAGGTTAGCGATGATCCTGGAGTATACATTTTCTTCTGAGCAACTCAACATAAAAACAAAGACCTTGGGTTCAGGATACGGAAGAGTAGGCGATGCAAAGAGAAACTGCACACAGTTTTCACCCCTCTGTGTCCTTCAACAAGTCAGGTAACAACTGCAATCAAGGAACAGGAGATGGGGCATGGAAGGCACCCACCAACCACCTGTTTGGGGATTGATGGGTGTTTCTCTCTGTTTCAGCTCATTCCCAGCTGGTAGTTCTGATGATCTCAGCTGGCAAAGGTCTTTGCCCCAATCTTCATTAGTAGTGGGAGTCACTTCACAGTCAATATGTGGCAGTCACAGCCCTCAGGCAGTGGCAGGGATCAACGTGCCTTATGGATTGGTGTTTAATCCCATGTTCTAACTGGAAAGGGTAAGCACTCTGGATGGCGCTCACAGTCTATTGCTTTGCAGTTGCCTCAGCCCTATTCTGGTTGCCTACATTCATTTACATAAGCCATTACATCATTATATATGCATTGTTGGCTAGACATTCCATTTCTTATCAGTGCATTCCAGAACTTTCCTAAACATGTTCATCACTTTGGAGGATAGCAGGTGTTTGTCTCTTTCAAGTTAGGTAGTCATATACTAAGCCTTAATGGGGGATACATGTATGATTTTAATGACTTTTGGAAAAAAATGCTTGCCAGGAAAGGAATGCTTTTGGTGGGCAAGCTTGTTCACCATATTTTTCTTAAAGCACAGCAAATAGGTTTTTAATTATTCCTGTCAAAATGTAGGATATGATGTTCTTCAATTACACACAGCTAGTTAGTGACAAAGATAGGATTCATATCCAAGAAGCTTATGGGAAGAATTCACATTCTTAACTATCATATTGCATTTCTGCCTGGAACTAACACCTCACACTGAACTAACTACTCCTAAGTTTACAGACCGTAGCAGGAGAAAATCCAAGTTATCAAAGGGCAGGCTACAGATGTCTTGGGAGCAGCACCCAGAGTACCCTGGTATGTAAGAGTTATCTTATAAAACAATTGGAAACTTCAATGGGGCGGTGGCTAAGAAATACATATGTAGGGATCTTTAAATTACTGTAACTTTTCTGTCTTATGAGTTGCTCTTTTTTTCTTTGAATAAAACTTTCTCTGATACAATGCAGTTAGCATGATTTCAGCTTTTGGAATTGTTGTACACCTGTAGATTTATAAGAAAAGATTCACCTGGGTTTCTGGATGGACCTTCATTTAAGAGAATTTAACACTTTTATAGAGAAATCTGGGCTCTTAGCACGATGACATAAAAATAACTTCCTCTAAGACCAAGTTGAGGAAATGACACTGTCTCAGTCAAACTATAGTTCTGGCTTGTGCTGGTGGATTTGAAGAGGAGGTGTTGTATGGAGCATCAAAGAATAACTGGACTTAGTAGATCTGAACTACTACCAGTGAACTTGGATCTGGGTCAGATCAATGGGAAATATATGGATGGAATAACACTCAAGCCTAATTAAAATATGAAACCTGTACAAGTTTATGATTGTGTAAATTTCAGAGTATCTATGTGACCTCCATAGGGGAAAAAATAAACATAAAAAAATAGCCCAAATGAATGTCTTTTGAGTTGGTGGCATTGTCTTTTGTGTCAACAATGTGGCTTAAGAGACTGCTATTTTGCTCACTTTTTTTAGTACTTGAATATGCTTTTTGTGAAACATTTTTGAAACTAAGGTGCTACATACCTGATCCTCAACAACAGTTCTTGGAGATAAAGCTTATAAAGAATCCTGAATTAGCAGATGAGGACACAATTAAACCAATCTTTCTTTGCTTAAGATTCTTGATATGTGCAAAATATCACAGATCAGGTTCCTATCTCTTTTATAAAGAAAGATCAGTTCCTATCTCTTTTATAAAGAAAGTTGTCAACAGTGACTGTGAGTTCATGCTAGCACTTTATGGGTGCCATATAAGAGAATTGGAACTAACATTTACAGAATACTTACAAAGACTAGGCCTTCTGATCCTCACAACAATGCTGTGAGAGCATAAAACTAACATTCTAGGGCAGGCAGACAGAACTGAAGCATATCTATCAAGATCAGCCAGCTAGTGATTGTCAGAGATGTGATTCAAGCTTGGGTTAGTTTGACTCCAAGCTTTGCTCTTTCCATTATGGCATAGTACATTCCTCATGGAATTGTGTTTAGCCACAGATTAGATAATGACATCTGCCCTTCATGTTTAGAGCTCAACCTTAGTCCATATAAATCCAAACTTTATAAATACTTAATGTTAAGTACTTTTAGTACTTTCCACTGGAGGAGGAAAAAAGCAATCTCTAATTGATTGACTGTATTTCCAGCATAGTTTATCAGTAGTTTCAGGTAACTCAGTTTTTTAAAATGTCTATCCAAGTATCCAAATACTAATGTCTATCTTAGTATCCAAATACTAAGAATTTTCTTCTTAGTATTTTTTTTTTTACTGATAAATAGACATAATAGATTCATTGTCAATTAGACTGAACATTACTTCTTCTTTCTATGATCTATGAGTAAATAGCCATTGGAGGACAAAAAAGATATTCTTATGTCTCCCCTGTGGGGAGAAGGCCATTTTAAGGGGGCAGAATTTGCGTTATGAACATCTAACATTTGTTGATTAACACCCACTCCTCAATGCTTCTCTAATGCTCCATATTAAGAAGTTAGAATTCAAAACCCGAATGCCGTGGACTGATTTTACTTGTACTGATGGATTTTTCGTGGACTGATTTTACTTGTACTGATGGATTTTTCCTGTCTAGCTCTACCTTTTGTCATTTGTCTACGGTAAACAATGGCACAAATTTATAAGACAGATGGACAATGTTAAGAGTTATAATCTATAATTCCAGATTCAAAGAAAACAAATGCCACTTATGATACTCATTATGTTCCTGATCTTACTGTCTAGTTGGTAATTCCAAATAAACTCACCTATGTATTTACATGAGAATATTAACACCATAACAATTATATTTAATAATGAACATGTGGGAAAAATAATTTATCACCTGGTTTAGTATTTTACTTGACTCATCTAAATCTTGTTTCTCTTAGGACATAGAATTGCTCTGCCCACTCTACTGGAATAATGCTGTTTGTGTATATTTCTATAATGTGTACTTTACTATTTACTATTGAAATGAAGAATGAAGATGTCACTGTGATTATCTCATTCATGGATACATCTCTTTTGACAGCAGACCAAAGGGGGGGAAAAAAGGATATATAGAAAAAGTAGATACAGCACCATTTGTTAAATAGGGAATCTTTTCCCCACTGAATGTTTTTAATTGGCTTGTCAAAAATCAAATAAAGGTAAGTAGCTGGATTCATCTCTTGGTTCTCTATTCTTTTTTTTTTTTAATGACTTTACTAAGGTTTATTTGCTTCACAAAGAATCATTCCAGATTTCCTTAAAGAAATGTTACTTGCTGAAGAGGGTCCCAGCACCTGTCACTATCCATCCAATATGCAGAGACAAGGTTTAGGTCCAAACAAGCTTTATTTGTCAGAATGCCAGTGATTCTGAAGATAGTTCTCTATTCTGTTCCAGACCTACTTCTCTGCTTTTGTGCCAGTACCATGCTGTTTTGATCACTATCGATTTATAGTACAGTCTCAGGTCTGGTAGCGTGATTCCTCTTGCTTTGTTTTTATTGCTGAGTAATGTTTTGGCTATTCGAGGTTTTTTCTAATTCCATATAAAACGAAGTATTATTTTTTTAAGATCTTTAAAGTATGACAATGGAGCTTTAATAGGAATTGCATTAAAATTATATATTGCTTTGGGTAGTATGGACATTTTAACAATGTTGATTCTTCCCAGCCATGAGCATGATATGTTTTTCCATCTGTTAACATCTTCAGCTATGTCTTTTCTTAGAGTTTCATAGTTCTCTTTGTAGAGATCTTTCACATCCTTTGTTAGGAATACTGCCAAATATTTCATCTTCTTTGGCATTACTGTGAAAGGAATAGAGTCCTTGACTGTTTTTTCGGCTTGGTTATTGTTGGTATATACAAAGGCTACAGATTTATGGGTGTTGATTTTGTAGCCTGAGACATTGCTGTATTCCTGATGACTTCTAAAAGTTTTGTAGTAGAATCCCTAGTGTTTTCCAGATATACAATCATATCATCTGCGAAGAGTGAAAGTTTGATCTCTTCTGACCCTATGTGGATACCCTTGATCACCTTTTCTTCCCTAATTGCAATGGCTAAAACTT